>MCJB01051474.1:640-38487 GCA_002018475.1 Nicotiana obtusifolia | reverse complement strand
TGGTGAATCTGATCAATAAAAGCTTGCGGGTCCTCCTTGGGATCTGACCTAGTAAATACTGGAGGATCTAGGTTAATAAATATAGTGAACAAAAAAGAGGGAAAAGTAGGATGGTAATTGACTATAGAAACTTAAATGCAAAAACTAAAATATATAACTACCCAATACCAAATAAAATACTAAAAGTACGACAAATACAAGGCTACAACTACTTTAGTAAATTTGACTGTAAATCAGGATTCTATCACCTCAAACTAGAAGAAGAATCTAAACAACTAATAGCTTTCACAGTACCACAGGGATTCTATGAATGGAATGTATTACCCTTCGGATATAAGAATGCACCAGGTAGGTATTAGCATTTTATGGACAATTATTTTAACCAACTAGAAAACTGTATTGTATATAGAGATGATATATTATTATACTCCAAAACACAAGAAGAACATATTAGACTATTAGAGAAATTTATACATATTATTGAAATATCAAGTATAAGTCTAAGTAAAAAGAAAGCCGAAATAATGAAAACTCAAATAGAATTCTTAGGAATACAAATAGATAAGAATGGAATAAAAATGCAAACCCATATAGTACAAAAAATAATAAATTCAGATGAGATCCTCGATACAAAAAAGAAGCTACAATCCTTTTTAGGACTAGTCAACCAAGTAAGAAAATACATACCTAAGCTAGCAGAAAATCTAAAACCACTACAGAAAAAATTAAAGAAAGATATAGAATATCACTTCGATAACAAAGATAGATCATATATACAAAAAATAAAAACCATGTGTACTAAATTATCAAAATTATACTTTCTTGATGAAACTAGAGAATTTATATACATAGTTGAAACAGACTCAAGTAATCATAGCTATGGAGGAGTACTTAAATATAGATATACAAATGAAAAACTTGAGCATCACTATAGATATTACTCAGGATCATATACTGAACCACAGCTAAAATGGGAAATAAATAGAAAAGAACTATTTGCTTTATATAAATGTTTATTAGCTTTTGAACCATATATTGTATATAACAAATTTGTTGTAAGAACAGATAACACTCAAGTTAAGTGATGGTTAACAGGAAAGTACAAGACTCGGTTACGACGAAAGAAATACGACGACTTGTATTAAATATCCAAAATTTTACATTCACAATAAAAGTAATTAGAACTGACAAGAATGTTGTTGCAGACTACATATCAAGACAAAGGTACACAAACAGATGATGTACCAGAGACAACTACTAAAGATTATCTACATACAGTCCTTTCCAAACTATCTTTACAAATAGATGGAATGGGAAAGAGATTGCAACATCTAGAAGAAAAAGCTAGCAGTCAGCAGCATGACTATAAACATGCGGAACTACACAAAACAGCTAGTAGTCAGCAGCGTGACTCAAAATACGCGGATCTAGAAGGAGACGATGGGATACTCCTAAAAACCCATAACAATGTTTGTATTAATGCAACTACAGGCCAAGAAGCTATAGCTTGCAGCAGCACATCTACACCCACCGCACCAAAAATACCTACAAAACCAAAGAACACAAACCTCAACAAGTTATTTGAAAAACCATATACCCTAACACCAAAAACTCCACTTACAACACCTCCTCAAACTACTACATATTCTAATAGTTTAAACCAAACAAAGAAAACTTACAACCATATATCCCGAACATACATAGACAATATGTACAAATTACAAACTTTTCTTAACCTCAACCCAAAATCTAAAACTACAACCAACCCAGAAAGAGACTATATCACATCACACCTACAGAGACATAACAAACTTATTGCCTTACCAGGAAGTAACCCAAACCTTGTAAATACCTGTTATAACTATGGATTATTAAGTACCGTATATACCTCAACAGGAGATGAAATAGCTACTATCACCGAACTACATAAAGCATTTACAACATATAAAAGAATTACTAAAGGAACACTATTTTATATAAAATTTTATACTGCCCCAGCAGAAATATTATATGACGAAGTGAAACCTATTATCCAAGTTATCAAGATTGGACTTACAAGAGACATGATTATACCAGAACAGATTGACATACAACCAGAAATACCTAAAGCAGAGATTCCAGAGTTCTTTGCAAATAAAAGACTTATTGGACTTGCTACGATACTCAGTGAACTAGCAAATACCTACATGAACGAATTATCTATGTGGACTTACTATTCACGAGAGCAAACTATGATCTATTCACACTCCAGAGAAGTAAGAAAACAAGACATGGAAGATATACGTCAATGGGTTATTAGCCTGTTGAAACCAGAACAACTACATATTACAAGAGCTATTAAAAAGAATTTTATTTCAGAAGACCTATTAGCAAGATACTGCAGAATTATAGGACCAAAATATCCAGACCACATATGTTCAAAATGTAATGGAGAAGATAATGTCATTTCAGAATTCAACATGGAGTGATTTCTCAATGGAGGACTCTACACAACAACTACAACAATCATAAGCCGACAAAGAAAAATATGGCAGACAAGAGAAGAAAGAAGACAGAAGACATAAAGCAGGAGATGACAACTACAATGATGACATAAAGAAAGCATCTATGTAATTAGTCAAAAGTAGAATAGTGTTTTGCTTTTTGCTTTTTACTCTTTAATTTTCAATCGTCCAAATGTAAAGAGAAGGAAAAATAACTTTTTCTTTTTAGACTTTTAATTAGGACCGCCCATTTGTAAAGTTAAAGGGTATTTAGGACATTTTTGTTAGCAGTTTCTTTTTATAAATAGACTAGAAGGGGATCACTAATAGAGGTAACTACACTCTCAGTACTTTGCTCTGAACTTTGCTCTCAAAAACCTCTATTGTAAACATATATTTCCATAAATAAAACTACTTGTTTATACATAAATGGAGCACTTATCAGAAGCTATCACAAATACTTCACTAAATGATCTACTTACAAAGGTATGTTCATTTATCATTATGAATAGCTAAACTTATATATTCCTGATAATCTCTTAGTTGTTATACTTGTTTTATCATGTTATAATATTGTTATGCTAAATATCTTTAGTAAGTTTATCATATGAGTTAGTAGGCTGAGAGTAGTCAAGCCTAAGCTATGCCATCCTAGAGTGGAAACCGGAGAAGGCAAAGAAAGCCATGTTTAGGGGAGTACACAATGTTGAGGCGCTGCTAGGGTAGATGATTGAAGCCGAAAAAGTATGGTAGTGACTAGACAAGATGTTCAGAATAACTCTAGTATAAGATGATAAAACTGGAATAGCATACATAGAGATTAAAGGGAATAAATTGGTTAGAGTATATGATTATGATGAATACTTACTTGTTAGATAATGATCAACAATATAAGATACTGCTATTATATCTACTTAAAAATATTAATAATGATGTAAAAAGAAAAATATTTGACCTGTTACTTATAGAAGAAATAACAGAATTTACTGAAACAATGCAACTATTAAATCAACAATGGTATGAATTTAACATAGATTTATACGACCTAGATATCTACTCAGATTAATGATAAATTACGAATATTTAGAATATTGGCTAGAAACTATGACAAACTTAGACTTATTAGAAAAACTACTTACAAATAACATAACAATCTACCTTAGAACACAAGATGTAGAATATTTAGAATTTATTTACGAAGATATTAAAGAAATAAGGAGATTAATACCACTAATACAAGAATATTATGAAAAAGCTTTCCCTAACCATTGGAAATAATAGAATGAATTCCGCACCCCAAAATTGGTAATTCGTCTCTTAATTCCCCTTTGGTTTGTTCGTCTAACTTAAGCCATAACTTCGGAAATATGTTCTGTAAATCACTACCATTTTTCCCTTTCCTTTCCCTGATCCCTTTATGTAATTAAAAGTTTTCAAAAAGAGTTGTAAATCTGATTTCTCTACATTTCGTAACAACTAACGAATTGTTTTCCAAAGTATAACAATATACTAATTATCTTTCTTCAATTAACAACTTACTATACTTTTTCATTTTAGTAATTATGAGAAAAGAAAAAAATTAAAGAACCCTTGACTGCTCCCTCCTATATAAACCACTCATTCTTAACAATCTTTCATCCTCAACCCAATTTAAGTGGTTGTTAGATGAAGAGAACTCACAACAATAGTGGGAAGGAGGATGTCAATTACGATGAAGTCTCGTGAACTTTACAGATTCAACTTGTAAAGTGATCAGCAAACACTTGTGAAATTTATCTGATGAACTTGATGAAACTGATGATGCGTGACTAAAAGGTTGAGATAATCAACGATGAAATGTAATATGTGTATTCTACAGGTCACAAAAGCCCAAAGACTAATGCTACAAAACACCTGTTGAGTCTTACCACACCAAAGGAATCGATCATTTCTATTACTATGTTAATTCAACCTACTACCAAGCTGTCATATTTCTTAGAGATCCTCCCCATTTGCCTTTAAGTTAACACTTCTCCCTGCCAGTACACTACGATCCTTAACCCCAAGATCCCACAAGAGATCCTAGCATGAAACCACGTTGTCCTAAGGTCCGTAAGCCACTGTCCCTCTTAAGCACCCAATAGTACCACAATCGAGATGCCTACTCTGAAGATACCTTCTGTGAATCTGAAGCTATTTCCCTACCCTCTTTGATACTAAAATGCAGAATCACTAATGATATAGAACTATCGCAAGTCTCGGTACCATCCAATGCAAATCATGATCTTAGCCATATACAAA
This sequence comes from Nicotiana obtusifolia, assembly GCA_002018475.1. Lineage (NCBI taxonomy): Eukaryota > Viridiplantae > Streptophyta > Magnoliopsida > Solanales > Solanaceae > Nicotiana > Nicotiana obtusifolia. Next base: position 33,724 of record MCJB01051474.1, on the reverse strand, counting down.
TCCGAGGAACACTCAAATACCACATGTGAATCTTGAAATAATTAGAACCTTCTCGAGAAGCATCTACTCTGCTCAAATTTCCAATGCACCACCAAAATAAGTCGAGCGACTTGTGTCCCATTAGCACACAAACACCGAAAGAAGTAACGCCTACCTTAAGAAACCGAGTGAATCCCTTCTCCTCGCACACAATGTCTCCCACAAATAACAAACCTGACTCACTCCAAGATTTTGATATATCCATAAAGTGTAATACATCATGCGTCCAGAAATTTCGTTTATCGTGTTATCCTTGAAATCAACCTCTTCAAGTCATAATCGATCCATAAATATGCCTTAGACCAAAACTAATATAACACATGACCATGCAATCCGATTATTGATAATAGGCTCCCCCACGTGGCTCGAAGCCATAGAATATAATTTCTAATAACCCACAATACCCTTACTCCATAGCTTCCATAATCCCGCACTGTAATTCAATTAAATCCTCATACGCTCATGTAGCACCAGCCATAAAATACCTCAAATTTTCTGCTAAGCGTATATTCATCCTCGTGAAAGTCGTGCAATCTTTCTGATGTGATCCAAACTCAAATTGCATCACATGCATCCCACTACATAGAAAGAAAACTATTCATAGAAACATCATAAGGATCACACATCCGTAAACTACCCCGCATGAGATAACCTGCTTGCTTATCCTCAAACTGGCATCTCTCTACGCCCTATCATGTCACAACCATAATGCAAGTAATATTCCCGAGTCTAAACTCATCAACAAGACATAAGAATCTACTTCATTCCACAAATGTACAACATGAAAGATCCCTCAACACGCTCATAACTAGAGACTGTACAACACATCAAGACAAAAATTAAGCATCCATAGTCCTTTTGCATCCCAAGCAAAATTCTTCGCGTCACATTCAAACCACCTAAGCATAGTCTTCAGTCACAAAACACTCATCATATAGCTATCCAACCCTCACTGAGCCATTAATCTCACTCCTAGGGACCCTACCGAACATATAAGTCCAAGAGCACATACTCACACAAATGAAACCATTGAGCCCAAGCTGTGGTCTGAACCTAGCCTCAAGTCCTCCTGACTGACCTATCTCCACAATACAGAGAATACATCTCGCACCTCATCTAAGTAGTCGATGCACATATGATACCGAGTGCTCAACATAACATACAAGTGGACAGAAGGAAATAAGAGATATAAACTTCAAGCCGTTTTGAGGCTGCATGATAAGAGATGGGAAGTATCCTAGATGACCTGTAGCCCCTCAAAGATAGGTATGGATGTCATCATACCTATCTACAAGATTCTACAAGACACTTGCTCATGACTCCTAACACCTATGAACCTAGAGCTCTAATACTAACTAATCACGACCAAAAGTCACTTAGTCGTGATAGCACCTAACCGAGCCCACTAGAAAAGCCAAACAACAGTCTACACAACTCAAATGAGAATGATAAGAACCAATAAATGAAATAACTGAATTTACATATAATAACCCACGGATTGATATAAAAGGTCATGAGCCACTAATACTTAGATTTATCAAGCTGGTTTGAAAATAAATACAATATCTGTTTGGAATATACATAAACAGATTGTAAATCTAAAGCTGCCAAAGACGAGTGGTATCTATATCCGGGAAGCAGGTACATCTTCAATGCAAGCTTTCGCCATCCATAGCAACTTAGCTCCAAAACATGCACGCAAGGTGCAAAAGTACAGTATGAGTACAACCGGCCTCATGTACTCAGCAAGTATCGGTGAGGTAATAGAAGCAAGAATTATAAATGATACCGGCTAATCACCTGTACAATTTATAATTCCAACAAGTACAGAACAATAACATGATCAAGTAATGAATCACAAATAAAACCACCTTTGTGCAGACAATAACTTATCGTACTCCGCTTAGTCAACCATCCAGCATATAGAGAAGATATGCAAATAACTCATGTAAACAACCAAGGAAATTGTAGGTAAAGATGAAATGCAATAAGCAAATCAAACGCTGGCTAGTCTTTCCTCAGAGATACTATAACTGAATCAAACCACTGATTAGCTTTTCTCATACCGCGTGTACACCATCAAGTGAGAAACAAGAGAGAGTAATCCTAGGGGGTTAGATCCATATCCACACGCTATACGGACAACACATGCACCAATAGTATATCAATCACACAGACAACTCACGTGATGTATGGACAACTCACGTGCTAATAACAATAATATCTCGGATCTTCACAACATGGTCACATGCTCATAATCACAATCCACACAGCGTGGTCAGGTGCTAAAAATTACAATCCCCACGGCATGGTCACATGCTTAAAATCATAATCCATACTCATGTGCTCATAATCACAATTTGCACGACATAGTCATGTGCTACCAATCAAATTCATATCACACAGAAAGCAGATATACAAGAATGCATGTACATGATCAATAAATATCAAATTTCATACTCGTGGACTGGTATAAGTGACATTCAAAGGTATATACATGTTCAAAGTATGCAATCATAGCTCAAATTAGGCAAAAACATCACGAAAGTATCATTTATCAGATTCAACCAAGAGATTAACCTCTACGTAACCTCAAACAAGGTTACTAAATCCCTATAGTCTCTCGAAGATAAGTACAAACATCTCCATATCGATCCGCAAGACTCTACTAGGCCCTCTCTTAACTCGTGAGACCTACAAGAATCAAGGGCAATGATACCAACTTATCACGTTCCAAAATTCTACCAGAGCCGTGATGGCCCCTAACACCGCTTGCTAGGCAAATAACCTACCAATGTGCGTAAATAAACTTTGACAATGATTCAAATACTGAATATATAAATAACTGAAGTCAAGTAACGGTACAATTAAAGCCCATCCCGAAATTCGGTATCATCAAGTGCATGAGCTCCAAACAATAAGTAAATACAAGGTCTGAGTCAAATACGATAGTGTCAAAAAGACTAAATAGTGGTAATATGAAAAATAAGGAGAGGGACTTCAAGGCTGCATATGGAACCTTGAAATCTCCAACTAGTCCTGATCAGGCTCCCACATCAGCGACACCTAGATCAACACTTGAAATGCAGAGTGTAGTATGAATACAACCGATCACATATACTCAATAAGTAGCAAGCCTAACCTCGGACTGAAAGCAATGACGAGCTTGGCAAGGTTTGATGCTCACTTTTCACAACTAACAATAACAGAAGAATAATAGCATATATGGGAAAAAAGCTCCAATAATAACAGGTTCAAATCTAACATAATAAGAAGAGAAATAGACATGATTTTCAAGAATATCAATCAAGGCATCAACTTTTTCCAAAGAAGTCACTTAGACAGAGATTTATCAATGTAAACCGTGCTTTCAAGCTCTAAACATCAAGTAGAGACATGGATCATCACAGACACCCATACAGAAATGCCCATGGATCATCACACACGGTGCCTCGCTATATTATACTCTCAAAACTCTCACGGTACCTCGCTAAAATGCCCATGGATCATCACACACACCCATACAGCAATGTGCGGGTGCCTGACATAAGCCCCTCACCAAGCACGTATCAAGTGCCTGCACTCATATGGCTTAATGTAGCAAGGGATATCACCTGACTTCGGAGGGTCGGATCCAAGTCAATAATAAATATCACTTAGCCTAACATAGGACCTGGCGCACATATCACATCACTATCAATTCCACATCAATCCAATATAGGGCACAGTGCACGTATCACCTCACTATTATTAACAACACTACTCTATGGCCCAAGATCAGTCATCAATACGTTCAAGTCTCCATACATCTTACAGAATCACAATCATTATACAACATCAGAATATAAACATATGCCAAAACGCAGCTCAAACTCGTACCACACATAAGGACACCAACAACATGTGAGATAACATATAAAAAGTACACAAAGACATATATATAACATGCAGATAATATATTATGACAGAAAATATGACTATGTAACGACCCGGCTAGTCGTCTTGTGAGTTACCTCTCCGTTTTCCCCATCTTCCGTCTCATTATGCTTCGTTATCCATGTTTTAGGTAATTTAAATTGAGTAATTTGCATTCGGAGTGAAATTGGTAAGAAATGAGACACTAAGTCTCTTTTAAGAAGGTTTAAGTTGAAAAAAAAAGTCAATCGGATGTTGACTTATGAGTTAGAGGACTCGGATGTGAGTTCCGATGGTTCGGTTAGCTTCGGGAGGTGATTTATGACTTAGGAGTGTGATTGGAATTGGTTTTGGAGGTCCCATGTAGAATTAGGCTTGAATTGGTGGAGTTAGTATTTTGGCGATTTCCGTTTGTTAGGCGAGATTTTGATCCGAGGGTCGAAACGGAATTCCGAGAGTTTCTATAGCTTCCTACGGTGATTTCAGACTTAGGCGTATGTCCGGATTTGAAATTGGAAGTCCGTAGGACAATTCATCGCATTTTGGCGAATGTTGGAAAATGAAAGATTTTTGGAAAGTTTGACCGAGGAGTTGACTTTTTGATATCGGGGTCGAAATCCAGTTCTGAAAATCTTCATAGGTCCGTTATGTCATTTATGACTTGTGTGCAAAATTTGAGGTCAATCGGACTCAATTTGATAGGTTTCGGCATCGAATGTAGAAGTTGGAATTTATTAGATTCATTAGGCTTGAATTGGGGTATGATTCATGTTTTTAGCATTGTTGGATGTGATTTAAGGCCTCGACTAAGTCCGTAATATGTTTTAGGACTTGTTTGTATATCCGGACGGGGTCCCGAATGGCTCGGGTGAGTTTTGGGTGATTAAACGGACTATTTCATCTTTGAAAAAGATAGAAAAAATCTGCAGAAAATTGCAGAAAAAAAAAACTGATGCGTATAGTCCTGTTTGGAAGCTCATATCTTGCAATCTATAAGGAATCAGAAAAATTGCAAAACATGAAAGTTGTAGTCCTTTGAATCTAGTTTCCAGAATAATAAACCATTTATTATTTGGACATATATACAGAAAGTTACGATAGATTAAATTTGACTAGTAATGCTGTTATTTTCCAGTTAGTGTGCATGGCAGAAATTTCTGCTGCACAGGACCGACTTTGGAAGCTTATATCTCGTAATCGGTAAGGAATTTGGAGATAATCAAAAGATGAAAGTTGTAGTTCTTCAAATCTAGTTTCCAGAAATATAAATCATTCATCATTCGGACATCTTATAAGAAAGTTATGCTTATTTCCGTATCAGCAAAATAATTGCTATTTTTCTGGTGTTGAGGCAAATCGCAGGTGTCAAATGCGATTTATAAGTCTCAAATGTCAATTTCGACTTGCTTGGACAGATTCTTAAAATGGGGGTTTCGGCCATTTTAACATATTTGGGGCTAGAGAGGTCGGATTGAGGCGATTTTTGAGGCAATTTTCAAGGAAAACATCGGGGTAAGTGTTCTTTATNGAGTTTTGGGTGATTAAACGGACTATTTCATCTTTGAAAAAGATAGAAAAAAATCTGCAGAAAAAAACTGATGCGTGTAGTCCATGTTTGGAAGCTCATATCTTGCAATCTATAAGGAAACAGAAAAATTTCAAAACATGAACATTGTATTCCTTTGAATCTAGTTTCCAGAATGATAAGTCATTTATCATTTGGATATATATAAAGAAAGTTATGATAGATTAAAGTTGACTGGTAATGCTGTTATTTTCCAGTTAGTGTGCATGGCAGAAATTTCTGCTGCACAGGACCGACTTTGGAAGCTTATATCTCGTAATCGGTAAGGAATTTGGAGATAATCAAAACTGAAAGTTGTATTTCTTCAAATCTAGTTTCCATAAATATAAACCATTCATCATTCGGACATCGTATAAGAAAGTTATGCTTATTTCCGTATCAGCAAAATAATTGCTATTTTTCTGGTGCTGAGGCAAATCGCAGGTGTCAAATGCGATTTATAAGTCTCAAATGTCAATTTCGACTTGCTTGGACAGATTCTTAAAATGGGGGTTTCGGCCATTTTAACATATATGGGGCTAGAGAGGTCGGATTGAGGCGATTTTTGAGGCAATTTTCAAGGAAAACATTGGGGTAAGTGTTCTTTATCGTAAATCCTTCATAGATCATGATTCCATACTCATTTACATCATGAATCCATGAATTTATGGAAGAAAAATCAGAATTTTTTTCAAATCTTCTAAGAACAAAAACTTAAGATTTCAAAGCCAATCCGATGTCGGAATTCGACAAATTTTATATGGTTGAACTCGTGAGGAGATAAGGAACCCGTTGGAGTGATAATTTCTGAATTTTGAGAAGTGGGCCCGGGGCTCGGGTTTTGCTAATTTCGGGATTTTCTAGTAATTTTGATTATTTTCGCTTGGGCTTTGTCTCCATAGCATAATGTGACGTAATTATTCTGAATTTGAATAGATTCGACGCACGTGAAGGCCAATTCAAGGGGCAAAGGCGTCGCGGGCTAAGGATTTAGCCGGTTTGAGGTGAGTGATGATAATAAATGATGCTCTGAGGGTTTGAAACCCCGAATTGCACATCGTAGTGCTATAATGAAGTGAGGCACACGCTCGATGATGAGCGTGGGGTCGTTTACTACTGGGGATTGTGACTTGGTCCGTCCCGGTTGATGATTTTTACTACATAACTATTTGAAATTGATTTGATATTATAATGATTTGGGCTTTTAGCCGTATTTGGGCTTCGTGCCGGTTATGTAAACCCTTCAGGGGTAATTTGTTACTGTTTGTTTACTGAAATCATATTTGGGCTTCACGCCGGTTATGTAAACCCTTCAGGGGTATTTGTAATATCTTGAATCATTATTTGAATTTGGTTTTGGAAAACTAAATGATGTTTTCAAATGATTTTCGAAAATGGATCGGGTGGCACGCCGCCACGGATGTGAGGCATATGGGATCGGGTGGCACGCTGCCACGAGATATGATATAGCGCTTGGGCCGCTAAATCCCCTTCCGGAAGTCTGAACCACCCACAGTGAGCGGAGGATACCCATCATGATGACCCAGTTGGTAACAATGACAACTGCAGGTCACGGTTGGTAACAATGACAACCGATAACGAAAGATAATACAGTTGGTAACAATGACAACTGTAGGTTACAGTTGGTAACAATGGCAACTGATAACCGGAGATGGGTTGATAATACAGTTGGTAACAATGACAACTGTAGGTTACGGTTGGTAACAATGACAACCGGTAACCAAAGATAATACAGTTGGTAACAATGACAACTGTGGGTTACAGTTGGTGACAATGACAACTGGTAACCGGAGTTTGATAAGAATTACAGTTGGTAACAATGACAACTGTAGGTTACAGTTGGTAACAATGACAACTGGTAACCGGATTTTGAAAAGGTTTTACTGTTTTAAATGATGTTAAGCCCGAGGGGCATGTATTTTAAATGATGTTAAGCCCGAGGGGCATGTATTTGAATGATGATGAGCCCGAGGGGCGGTTTTAAAGTGTTTCCTGTTTCTTCCTATTATTTACTTGAAAGATGTACATGTTTTACCCGTTGAAAGGATTTTCTACCTGATTTTACACTTGGTTACTATTTTAATGATGTTTCATTGCACATTATGGGTTGCCTTGTGCATTATGTGTTTTCTTACTTTCAGTCGTTATTTATGTGTATTACTCATTGAGTTGGAAGTACTCACATTACTCCCTGCACCATTTGTGCAGATTCAGGCGCTATCGGTACCACCCCGAGATATTGACTACTACTATCGTCAGGGTGGTGATTCAGAGACTACGAGGTAGCTGTTGGCGTTCGCAGCCCCCGTACCTCCTTTATTTTGTCGCTTTCACTTTCTTCAATAATTGTGCTAAAGATATTGTAATAGTTATATTATTATTAGGATTTCTTTAGTGGCTCATGACTTTGTGACACCCCGATCTGAGGGTTGTAGTCGGGATGGTTTGCTATATGTATTTTCATCCGCAAATTACTCTTATTAAAACATATTTATATTATCTTCGTGTTATTTAAATGTTTGAGCGGAGTTGGATTGGTTCGGCTGGCCTTGTCTTCATGAGAGGCGCCATCACGACCGGGATGGGATTTTGGGTCGTGACAGACTACAACTAAGGAAAACAACTCAATATTGCAATATATCCATGTCATATCTCAAACATATAAACATATAGCCAAGACATGATTCTAGCATGAATAGTAGCACACACAAGTGGAGAAAATATGATATCAAATAAGCATAACAATAAAATAAGGCATATAATGACCTAAGAATTACCCGGATCATTAATAATCACAGTGCACACATATCCGCTAATTACCTCACATATACGTGACCCTCAACACATAACAAATATCATGGCCAATGGGAAAATTACCTTCAAACCAAGCTTAACCAAGATACTTATCTCAACAGGGCTAGCTTCAACCTTGAATTGCGCAAAACCTTTATCTAGCCTGTATGTAACAACTCGACGGGTTATTTTGAGTGTTGTCACCCCGTTCCCCCATTTACTACTGATATTATGCTCAATTATCATTATGTGACTTGCCGACATAGTGGGTTCGGTTCCGGGGATGTTTCGAAATAAGTTGAGATACTTAGCTCAAGGTTGGAAGCTTAAGTTGAAAAGGTTGACCGGATGTTGACTTAGGTATATAGAGTTTTGATGGTTCGATAGCTCCGTTAGGTGATTTTCGACTTAGGAGCGTGTCCGGATAGTGATTTGGAGGTCCGTAGTTGATTTAGGCTTGAAATGGCAAAAGTTGAAAAATTAGAAGTTTTTGAAATTGAGAAGTTTCACTGAGATTTGACTTTGTGGTTACCAAGCTCGAATTTTGGATTCGGGAGTTGAAGTAGGTCTGTTGTGTCATTTATGACTTGTGTGCAAAATTTGAGGTCAATCGGGCGTGATTTGATAGGTTTCGACATCGATTGTAGAAGTTGGAAGTTCTTAGTTTTCGTTAGGCTTTAACTGAGGTAAGATTCATGTTTTTGATGTTTTAGGACTTGTTGTTATGTTTGGTTGAGGTCCCAAGGGCCTCAGGTCGGTTTCGGGTGGTTAACGGATCAAAAATGGGACTTGAAGTATTGCTGAAGTGGTGGACCTTCTAGTGTAATCGCACATGCGAATTGGGCTATAACTCTCAAAACGACCGGCCGGTTCGTTACATAGGAACATCTAAATTTCAAATCCGAACATACGCCCAAGTGGAGAATCGCCATACAAACTTATTAAGACAATCAAATCTCGATTCCGAGGTGCTTTACTCAAAAGTCAAATCTTGGGCAACTCTTCCAACTTAAAGCTTGTGAATAATAACTCTTCCAAATAAACTCTAAACCTTTCGAAAGTCAAAACCAACTACACGCAAGTCATGATGCATCATATAAAACTTCTCAAAGTGTCGAACCCCGAACAAAGTGCTAAAATTCAAAATGACTATCCGGATCGTTACAATTTAGTACTACTAGCATATGCAAGGGAATTAAAAAAAAGTCACTAGATATACCTTATTCTGTGCATGGGATCTAAGCAAGTGACAAATGTCTCAAAATATAAAACCTATGAAATACTTGGATTTTTTAGCTTATTGATAAATAATACCCCATATTCTTGATAAGATACATTTTAAATAACCGTTTGAGTTTCATAACTTATGACTTTTTCTTCTTACCAAAATTATAATTTTTAATACTTTGACCAAATAGAGAACTTTTGATATTTTTGTTATAGTTGGAACTAAATCAGATTCAGTAAAGTTGGTAACTACTTTATTACCAAAGGAAAACAGAGACCATGGAGTTCCATTTGTGTCCTACATAAATTCATGTGTTTTAATCATTCTCCCATCTGTCAGTTCTCAAGTTGCAGCTATACATGAAGGAAGCTCACAGCGATGACGATGAAGATGAAGATGTTGGAATTCAATTCCAACAAAATGAATCCTATAAAAGGGTTCATCCAAATTGAATCAATGAGTCACCAAATTGTAAAATCTTTTACTTCATTGCATTTTTCTTAATTGATATGTTATATCTATTTGTTCTTTAATATCTAACCCTAGTAAACGTTGATATGTTTAGGTTATGGAGCCCTGGTGTTTGTGTGGGCTCTTTTTTGCACAGCAATTGCTGCCAAAAGACCATGATATATATATCTAGTAAACATAAATTTGTTTCTTAAAGTAACACAATAACAAAGATTGATATACACTAACCGCTCTCATCTAATTTAAGCGTCTCATTTAATGAAAGTTATGTTAATTGAAGTTAAGAGTGAAACTAAATCGTCTAAATTTAACTCCTTTTTATTTTCAGATCCATAATGTGCATGATTTCATATCCGTAGTCACATAGGCATGACTGACACGTACTTAGCTGGATCGTGACTAGTGTTGAAAGAATGTGGGTCTTTTAGGGTAATTTTTGGTGATGCCTTTGCTGAAAAACACAACTGGAAATATCTTGTATCTCTATTTTTATGGTTGTCTCACAGCCTTTATTTATCTAAAAAGGGATTCTATATACAACTAGTGATTATATATTGACTTTTATTAATATGTTTCTATCTTTAAAAACTCATGGTATTTCGATCGAGAATGGTGTCTTGAATTTTTCGTTTGCGGATATGATTATTGAGTAGCTAATTAGAAATTCTAACAATAGCATGGATACAAAAATGATATTGATTCACATCTCATACTTAGATACGTGAATCCAAGATCTACGATTAATGGGTTTAGAATGAGTATAATTTTAGTAACTATAAGAATATATATTAAATTTTTTTCGCATATACATACATATTTGAGAAAAGATCAATCGATTCGGCATACAAATACATATCTCGAGTAAAAATTATGGGCTCAATTGAACCTATAAAGCCGACCTCAATCTACTATGATCATACCGAAGCAACACTAAGTGCCGATCATAACTCTATAGTTTTGATTTGTGACAGTTTCATTCTAAAATTTGTTTTATTAAATTTTCTTTTATGTTAAAATCTTAAATCAATTAGACAATCAATGGAATTGTCAATTATATCTTACGATTCACTATTCAAACTCTAAAATCAGATAATCTTACGAGTCTATGCAAGTATTAGAACATGACAAATTTTACCTTCGCTAATGCTAAAACATTCAAGGATATGTATTATTGTTCACCATTAAATGTCATATGTAGAATCATTATGTTAGATTACTCCGGTAACTTTTATCTTGTTGGTGAGGATTTAATTCCAACCTTATAATCTCTGACCCCATTTTCTGTTTTCTCCTCCCCCATGTATAATAAAACATAAAACGGAAAAAAGAGTGCGAATATAACAAATTCAGTGACAAAGACGGCGAGGTCAAGGGCTAGCTCACTTGGTGAGCTTCCTGTCATCCACGATTGAAGTGGAGAGTTTAAATCCTATTAGTAGCATAATACTCCCCTTCCCCTTTTTACTCCCCATCCCCCGATGTAATAAAAAAATTAAGAAAAAAAGTGACAATTTCGTTTCCAAGTTCACTCTGTTTATTTTATTTCAGGGGTTGATAACTAGCTCACACAGTTGAAGTGGAGGATTTAAACACTTATAGTAACGTAGTATTCCCCTTCCACTTTTCCCTCGCCCGATAGAATAAAGAATTTGTCTTAAAAAAATTGTGACAACGACTTCGTTTTCGAGTTCACTCTTTTTACTTTATTTTCTATTATGTCTATCTTTTTTCTTTTTATGGGACATGGATGGGGTACGTGACTAAACAATACTTACGAATGTTGAGATTCAATTAGATAATATTGAACAAGATGCAATTTCATCTTTTTATCTATCACGATCCAAAATCAACATGTTGTGATTGCGCCGCGCCTATCATGGTACTAGGCAAGCCGACTACACAGACATTTTCAGTACAGTAAAACTTTAAAAGATATGAAAGCAGTTAAAATTAAGAAAACCTTTTAAAAACAGACTAAGAAATCATAACTCAATACAAAATCTCTCCCAAAACCGGGGTGTTACTGAGTACATGAGCATCGACATAAAGACATAGTCTACAACACCGTCTAGGTAATAAAAACAGAAACATAAAATGAAAGGTAAGGAGGAAGAGTCAAGGTCTGTGATTACCAAGTAGCTACCTCAATAGTCTCCAAAAATTCGGACTTCGCAACTCAGCAACCGCCGTGGCCAGAAGCACCTGGATCTGCACACAAGGTGCAGGGTGTAGCGTGAGTACAAGTTACTCAGTAAGTAACAATTTTAACTTTTGGACTGAAAGGTAGTGACGAACTTAGCAAGTACAGTTCAATATAGAAATAACAGTACATAAATGTAGGCATGCTTTCAAGTTCAATAGTTAAACTCAATTCAAGTAAAATAGATCAATTTTGAATGGTATGAGGAGTATGGCCTCTCTACATCTACATGCCAATGCACATGCTGTATGTGATGCACCACGTTGAAAACCTCGTGTACCCACACTCTCAGAATACTCAATCTCTCAGTATTGTATTTGGCCAATCCAGCCCAGGAAAGATCCATCCCATATATATATATACATTAACTGACAGTTAGTCACTTAGTACTGTATAAGGCCAATCTAGCCCGGGGGAAGATCCATCCCCAAATATAAATGATTCGGACATGATCCATGTCCAGGGAATATCCATCCCTCAATACAATCAACTGCGCTCACTGGGGGTGTGTACAAACTCCGAAGGGGCTCCTTCAGCCCAAGTATTATAATAAGCCAGATCCAAGCATAAATCAATAAACATGCTGCGGCGTGCAACTCGATCACATAATTTTTACTCTCAATCAGGCCCTCGGCCTCACTCAGTCATCAATCTCTCCAGTCTCTCTCTCTCGGGCTTATAACATCGTGAAACTAGCCCAAAAATGATGATATGATATAACAATAATTAGCAACGGAGACTGAGATATGATATGCAATGCATAAATATGACTGAGTACGGAATTTCAATGTAATCAATAAGTAAACAGCAACGAAACGACCACTATGGGTCCGAACAGTACCAACATATAGCCTAAACATGATTTCTAGCATGATTGGCAGCTCAGTTACTTATCACATGATGAAAACATGGATATCAATAAGATAAACCCACTATACACTTTCATGGAATCGACCAGGTCACAGTTCTTACGGTGCACGCCCACAAATCCGTCACTTTACATGTGAGTCACCTCAACACCAATCATATAATACATAATTCGGAGTTTTGAACCCTTAGGGCGAAGTTTAGAAGTGTTATTTACCTCAATCCGAGCAAATCTCTACTCCGACACATCTTTGCCTCGCGAAACGGCCTCCGAATGCCTCGAATCTAGCCACAAACAATACGATACAATCAACACGGGCTAAAGGAATCAATTCCATAAGGAAATACTAAATTATTAATCAAAAGTCAAAAGTCGACAAAAAAGCCGGCCACCGAGCCCATATCTCGAAATCCGATAAAAGTCACAAAACCCGAAAGCTCATTCAACCATGAGTCCAATCATACCAAACTTATCAAAAATCAACACCAAATCGCCACCCAAATCCCCAAATCAAGCTCTCCAAATCTCTAGTCTCAAACTCCCAAATTCCACCATAAATACATACAAACTAGGTGAAAAAATTAATGGGAAAATATAATTATTGAATAAATTAGACCACAAGTGACTTACCTCAAGAAATCCCTCGAGAATCTTCTCAAGAATCGCCAAATCCCGAGCTTGAAATATTAAAAATGGTGAAAATCTCGGAACCCTCGTTTTAAATAATCTGCCCAGCATTCTCCCTTCTGCGGCCAATTTAGCGGCTTTTGCAGCACCGCTTTTGCGGTCCATCATCCGCATCGGTGGAAGCCACTAAGCCGACCAACCGCTTCTGCGGTCGAAATCCCCGCTTCTGTGGACGCGCATCTACGCAAACAATCCACTTCTGCGGACCAGCTTCTTCAGTCCTTTTCCGCTTCTGCGATCCTCCACGCGCAGGTGCGAGTCCGCACCTGCGGTATTCCTTCCGCATATGCGCTCCACAGTCTCCAGTCCAACCTTCGCTTCTGCGCTTCCTAGCTAGCACCTGCGATCAACGCTCCGCATGTGCGATTACACCAGCAGACTCTAGCTTCAGCAGTGCACTAAGTCTCATTTTCGATCCGTTAACCATCCCAAATCAACCCGAGGACTCCAGGACCTCAATCAAAAATACAAACAAGTCCTAAAACACAATACGAACTCAGTCGAGTCCTCAAATCACCTCAAATAACATCAAAAACACGAATGCACCCCATTTCAAGCCTATTGAAACTAAAAAAATTTCAACTTCTACAAATGACGCCAAAACCTATCAAATCACATCCGATTGACCTCAAATGTTGCACACTAGTCAAAAATAACATTACAGACCTACTTTCACTCCCGAAACACCAATCCAATCTTATGTGACGTTGCCTAAGAAAAACATGGAAGTGCCTTGAAGATAGTTACTTGATAGTATCTAAACTTTGTCGTAACATTTCCACTTCTAGTTTCACACTTCTAATGAGAAAACAATTTACCTCATCTCAAATATATAGAGAAACTCTTCTAATAAAGGGAGAGAAAATAATGATGACATTTCGTGATCTCAATTGTTTTCTCTGTTTCATAAGGTAACAAGCTGAAAAAGTCATTGTAGAATTTAACTTCTCTGTTGATCTTATTATAAAATCTAACATTAATATTTAATATAATTCCTAATAATAATAGAAAAACTAATCCTAGTCAACTTGTAGCCTTTAACCGTTTTAGGGATTTTAGCATTTAAGTCAAACATAAGGCACAACAATATCTTCATTTCATGAAATTGTTGTCTTTGTTAATTCACATAGAATAGATATGAAAATAAAGGCAAAGAGAAAAGACAGAATGGTAGTAATAGCACATATTAATACAAAAACAAGGTATTTTAGATTCTCCTCTCGTTTAATTCCCTTCCAAATCTTTCCATCCAAATAGTAAATGGGAAGTTCGTCTCTTAATTCCCGTTTGCTTTGTTAGTCTGCTAACTAAAGCCATAACAGCGGAAATATGTTCTGTAAATCACTACCATTTTTCCCTTTTCCTTTCCTGATCCCTTTATGTAATAAAAAATATTCAAAAAGAATTATGTAAATCTGATTTTTCTAAATTTTGTAACAACTTACTAATTGTTTTCCTAAGTTTAATTTATACTAATTATCTTTCCTTATTTAACAGCTTACTCTACTTTTCTATTTTAGTAATTATGAGAAAAAGAAAGAAATTAGAACCCTTGACTGCTCCTCCTATATAAACTACACATTCTTAACAATCTTTCATCCTCAACACAATTTAAGTGGTTGTTAGATGAAGAGAACTCACAACAATAATGACGAGGAGGATGTCAATTACGATGAAGCCTCGTGAACTTTACTAATACAACTGGTAAAGTGATCAGCAAACACTCGTAAAATTTATCTGATGGATTTGATGAAATTGATGATGCGTGATTAAAAGGTCGAGATAATCAACGATGAAATGTAAGATGTGTATTCTAAAAATAAAATGATATAAAAGCTACAAAACTATCCTCAAATCTTGCATTTCATTGTTGATCATCTCCACTTTGTAGTCACTCATCATCAGTTTCATCAAGTCCATCGGGTTAATTGTGTGAGTATTGAACTTTACTTGGTGTATCAGTAAAGTCCACAGTATTACTTTTTGTAGTGTTAAGTCAGTAAAAATTTTACCCATTATATTAGTAAGTAAAGTCATAAAACTATTTCTTTTATCATTAAAGGTACTGAAGTCTATCTTTGGCGTTTGCTAGGGGAAACACATATTCTGATTATTTCCTTTTTGTTTTCTTATTTTCATCTTTTGCTTTTACCTATAACCTATTGAAACGATAATGATACATCACAGTTGGATGGCTTATTTAAATATCATACGAATTATCTATACTTAAATAATGAGACATTTTAGTGGCTGGTCCACAGTAAAGATGAAGATGTTGTAATATGATTCATCATGAATCATTTGTATGGAGTCGCCAATATTGATTCACCATTTTAAACTGGAGGATCTTCTCGTCATTGCGTTTTCTTTTATTTGATGATGTTCTATATCAAGTTCTATTGAGATGATCTTCGGTCCATAAGTTAAAGAATCACAAAATAGGAAAAGCAAAAAAAAATTCTATCATGATGTGGCAATTGTTTTTGTGTCTCTTGATGGACTGAATCTTACTACTTAAAGATACTATTCATTGCTTATGTTTTTTGTTTCCTCTCTCACCGTTTCTGGCTTTATGGTCTATATGCTAACTCCTGCTTCAACTATAGATACTGATCCTAAGTCATTGATTTCTAATGGAAAAGAAATTAAATTATCAAATATTGGTTAAAGTTCGTTCAGTGAACACCTATTCTTTAAGTGCGGGCCACGAACCTATCATTCTAGATCGTGACATCGAAGATTTTGTCAGTATATAATCGAAGAGGAGAATATATACAATGACAATTGATTCCAATATTTTTGAATAACATTATATATCTTCTTTCAATTTTCACCGATTAATTTGATGGTTCCAAATAAATTAATGTTACCGATAATTTATTAATTGTATTGATCCGACCGATCGTTTTGAGCTTTAGCATTCCATTCGATGGTTTGTGACTTTGAGTAGTTTCATATTATATAGTATGACTTGCGTGTATGGCTGGTTTCAGTTTTCGAGCGGTTCGGGATTGATTTGGAAGAATGATTCTCATTTTAGAAGCTTTAAGTTGGAAGAGTTGACCAAATTTTGACTTTTGGTTAAACGGAGAATCGGATTTTAATTATTCCATTAAGTTTGTATGATGATTTTGGACATGTCCACACAGTTTGGTTAAATTCCGTTGAGTTTTGGATAAGTTTGGGTTGTATGGTAATTATTTTTCGGCTTCGGCATGGATTTGAGCATAAAGGTTACCATATTGAGCAAACAACCTTTGATTCGTGTTTCGACTAAATCATTATATCTGTATTGTAATTTTGGAACCGCAGCAACTGAAATCATCAAGTTTCAACATCGTATGAGAAATTTAAGGTCATTTTGCTAAGAATTGAGTTGCTAGATTTTTCAAATTAATTACGAAATTGCCACTGAATTCGTACTTAAAAATCTACACTATTTCCAAATGGGGTAATTCAAAATGAGGTGATTCAAATGGGGAAATAGTCGTACTTAAAACTGGATTCCTTTTGGGGTCTTGTTTTCTTATATTAGGAGAACAACATACTCGAATTTGACGAGTTTTGGAGGAGTATTTCAGAAGATATGGGACCCAACATGTGTGGGTTGGACACTTGGGTTATGAACACCCAAGAGCCACGTTTTGACGAATTGGTTGAGCTATCGGACTCCGATTGAGTCGATTTTTATTTGTGTGCGCTTGTATTGGTTCGAATTTCGCTCGGGTAAGCTTGGATTCAGAATCCAAGGCGGGCCCAGTGTTGACTTTTGTTGACTTTTTGGGAAAAATATCAAGGTCATAGCTTTATTTATTGTAATCGATTTTTCTTGCATTGTTTGATGTTATTAAGTCATTTTTGGTTAGATTTGAGCCGTGTGGAGGCGAATTTTAGGGGAAAATCTATTTTGGAGGGTTGAGTTGGCCAAGTTGAGGTAAGTATCTTGCCTAACTTTGTGTGGGGGAAATTACCCCTTAGGATTTGGGTTGATTGTGTTATTTGTGTTATCTGAAAGCCATGTACGCAAGGTGACGAGTAGGTACATGGGCTATATATGGTATTTGACCGGTTTAGATTATCTAGACTCTTTCCATGCCTTTAATTGAATTGTCATAACATGCTATATCTCTCATTGTTAATCTACTCTTATATGCTCTATTTGACGTTCTTAGCACTTGTTCTACCTCTTACTTGTTATTTTGCTCTTATATGCTTTAGTTGAAATTATTGCCTACCTTATTATCTTGTTAACTCTTAATTGTTGATTCACCTTTAATTGAAGTTGTTATTTCGTGGAATATCATGTTGTTGAGTTATTGGTGTTGAAGTTGTAATAGCCGTTATCTCATTGAGGCAAAGTTGTTAATTGTGGAGATACCTTTCCTTGTTGATCATTCTCATTCATTTTGTTATTGTTGAAATTCTTGTACACATTGTGGTTGAGCCATTGGCTATTTGTTGTGAAAATATTGGTGTTATTGACTTTGTGACAAGTTGTGGCATATGGGCACTCGTGGTGCGAGTTGTGATTGTTGTGATATTAATATCCATGCGGTGGTATAAGGCTAGGGGTTGATACACATGCAGTGAGATAAGGTGGGCTTGATACGCGTGTTGCTAGTAGAGGAACTACTTGAAGCCACGTGGTGAGATAAGGTAGGCTAAAATGTGTGTAGCTATTTTGGAAAAAATAATTTTTCAAAACTAAATGTAAGGCTCACGCAGTGATATAAGGAAAGATTATGATTTAAATTGTGAATACGAGGTGGTACCTCGGTTGTGATTTTCATTGTACATTCTATGTTGGAACAACTTATTGATTTGAACGATCATTTTTCTTCCTTCAACCATTCATTAGCATTTTGATTGTGTTTGGTTATTCGTTGTTATCTTGGTGTTAGAACAATTGTGGTTTCTTGTGTGAGTCGTGCATTCTACGTGATTTATTGTGTTGCTTTAGCATGCCAATATGTGCCTCCATTATAACTTGGTGAATTGATTTTCAATTTGAATTTAATTGCGTGAAGTCACTATATCATATTCTGTTGAGTTGTGGGTAACATAATGATTTAAATAAAAGAATTATTAACATGATTTATTCTATGTGCCTCTTAAAATAGAACTCGTTATCTCACACGGTGCCTTATTATTCTAAATGGTTGTCGCACTTTCACTTTAATTGGATTCTTAAATTATAATCATCACCCTGTTAGATGTTTACCTTACTTAAAATTATTATCATGTTTTTCCTTAACAAATTCTATATTTAATTCATTAATTTAACTTATATTTTCTTTGTTGAAAAATGATACTTTTATTCAATTTTATTGATTTCTAAACTAAGCACATCTTATACTCTGTTTCGTACAAATTGTATATTATTTTACTCTACTTGATTTCTAAAATAAACTCATTATGACACCTCACTTTATTCAAGATTGTTATTATGTTTTATGGTATTTAAATATATCTTTCATTCATCTAAATTAATATTTATCATGGTTGCAAAGTACATGATAGCACGTGGGTTTTTTCGTGTGAAGGTGATTGTTATTGTGGACACGAGGTGCCATATGTGTAAGATTTGGAAATTTTGGTCCATGACTTGTGGTTTATGAGGTGCAGTGCCTCGGGGTAATTCCTTTTGTAAGTCCATGCGTTGGGAGCGATTTTATTATTTGAGTCATCATCCATTTTTCGTTATTTGAATTCATTTACATCTCATCGGTGCTCTGATTGTGTAGTTTCTTTATTACTCGTTTACCACTTGCGGCCACCGCCATTGGTCTTAAAATGATGTTCTTTCTATTGTTAGCATATGTATATCTTGAACAGGTTTATATGTCTAGTAGATCTCTTGACCTGGCCTCGTCAATACTCTACCGAGGTTAGGCTTGATACTTACTGGGTATCGTTATGGTGTACTCATGCTACGCTTCTACACATTTTTGTGCAGATCCAGGTGTTCTGATTGTGTTGTTAAGAGTTGGTTCTGCGCGGCGTGAGACTTCAAGGTATACCTGCTTGACGTTCGCACACCTCGGAGTCACCATCTTACTTCATTATGCTACTGTTAAATTGTAATTCAAAATAGTATTGTGTTTATAAATTCTAGTGTGTTTTAGTAGTGCTTATGAATCTGTACTTCCGGTTTTTGAGAAATGTATAACTATTGGTCGCTTGTGGCAATGTATGTCATTTAATGGTTTATGATAAATGATTAAATAGTTCAATTTTATTATTAAATCAGCATGTGTTAGGTTTACCTAGTCTTAAAGACTGTGCCATCACGACATCCTAAGGTGAGGTATTGGGGTTTTGACATTAATTGACAAACGTAATGAAAGGGTTAAGATGTGCATACGAAGAAGACAGTTCGAAACAAATCCACTGATGAATCCAGCTTTAGATTTCATCAAAATTGGATCAACGATGTTCCAAAATGCACAGTATATATACTTCTATTTTTCAAAATCATATATATAGTCACGACCCAAAAACCACCTAATCGTGATGGCACCTAACCCAACCCGGTAGGTAAGTCAAATAACATTCAACACAACTCAAATAAAAAATGATAAGAATCAATAAGTGAAATAACTGAATTTTATACAATAACCCATGGATTGGTGGTACAAGTCATGAGCCACTAAGACTTAGATTTACAAAGCTAATATGAAATAAATACAATGTCTGTGTGGAATATAATTAAATAGATAACAAATCTAAAGCTACCAAGGACAAGTGATTGCTATATCCGCAAAGCATGTACATTTTCAATGCCAGCTTCCGCCATCCACAGCAACTCAGCTCCAATATTTGCACGCAAGGTGCAGAAGTGTAATATGAGTAAAATCGACTCCATGTACTCATCAAGTATTATAACTAACCTTGGCGTGATAATAGAAGTAAGAATTATAAATGATACTGGCTAATCACCTGTACAGTTCATAATTCAAATAGATAGAGAACAATAATATGATCAAGTCATAAATCACAGATAGAAACCATCTTGGTGCACACAATAACTTAATGTACTCTGCTAAGTCAACCATCCAGCATATAAATAAGATATGCAAATACCTCGGGTAAACAACCAAGGAAATAGCAGGTAAAAAAGAAATGTAATAACCAAATCAAGCACTGGCCAGTCTTTCCTCAGAGATACCATAACCGAACCAAATCACTAATTAGCTTTTCTCATACCACGTGTACACCATCAAGAGAGAAATGTGAGAGAGTGAACCTAGGGGGATGGACCTATATCCACACGCTGCACGGATAACTCACGTGCTGCACGGACAACTCACATGCCAATAAAATATTACTGCACAGACAACTCACATTATGTACATACAACTCACGTGCTAATAATAATAATATCTCGGATCCTCCTGGCATGGTCACGTGCTCATAATCACAATCCGTAAGACGTGATCACGTGCTAAAAATCACAATCCATACGGTGTAGTCACGTGCTCAAATCACAATCGGCAAGCATGGTCACGTGCTCATAATCATAATCTGCATGGCGTTGTCACGTGCTCATAATCACAAGCCATTATCAACCCTGAATCACAAGCATGATACATATTCCGTCAGCCAGAAACTTTTCACTTAACCCCCATCCAAGAAAAAATCACAACATGCAGCATACTCCTCATGCCTGTCGAAAACATCTGTCCCAAGTCGTGGTCAAAATCATCAAGAACTCTTCGAAACCCATTAGCACAAAATCAAGCCATCAAAATCGAATCTCTCTAACTCAACCAAGTCACGCAGATAGCTAAAGCTAAGACTATTGCCAAAAAACACTTGTATAGTTTTACCGTACCAAAGGAATCGATAATTTCTATTACTATGTTAATTCAATCTACTACTAAACTGTCCTATTTCTTAGAGTTCCTCCTGATTTGCCTTTAAGTTAACACTTCTCCCAGCCAGTACACTATGATCCTTAATCCCAAGCTCCTACAAGAGATCCTAGCATGAAACCATGTTGTCCTAAGGTCCGTAAGCCACCGTCCCTCTTAAGCATCCAATAGTACCGCAAACCGAGATGCCTACTCTGAAGAGACCTTATGTGAATCTGCAATTGTTTCTCTAACCTCTCTAATACTGAAATGTAGAATCACTAATGATATAAAACTATCGCAAGTATTTGCACCATCCAATGCAAATCCAGATCTTAGCCATATACAAATCCAGGGAACCCTCAAATACCACATATGAATCTTGAAATCATTAGAACCTTCTCGAGAGACATCCACTTTGCTCTAATTTCCAACGAGCAGAGCGACTTGTGCCCCATTAGCACAAAAACACCAAAAGAAGTAACCCCCATCTTAAGAAATCGGGCGAATCCCTTCTCTTTGCACAGAACGTCTACCACAAATAACAAACTTGAATCACTCCATGATTTTCATATATCCGTAAAGTGTAATACATCATGCATCCAGAACCTTACTCGAGTCATCCTTGAAATCAACCACTTCAAGTCATAATCGATCCATAAATATTCCTTAGACCAAAACTAATATAACACATGACCATGCAATCTGATCATCGATAACAGACTCCTCCACATGGCTCAAAGTCGTAGAACATAACCTCAGATAACCCATAATACCTTTACTCCATAGCTTCCATAATCCCGCACTGTAACTCAACTAAATCCTTCTTACACTCATGTAGCACCAGCCATAAAATACCTCAAATCCTCTGTTAAGTGCATATCTATCCTCGTGACAGTCATGCGCACTTTCTCAAGTGATAGGAACTCAAATTGCATCACATGCATCCCACTAGGTAGAAAGAAAACTATTCACAGAAACATCATAAGGATCACACATCCGTAGACCAACCCGCAGGATAGAACCCACCTGCTTAGCCTCAACACATCTCTCCACGCCCTATCATAGTCACAACACAATGCAATCACTTAATCTTCCCGAGTCTAAACTCGTCAACAAGACATAAGAATCTACTTCATTCCACAAATGAACAACACGAAAGATTCCTCAACACGCTCATAACTCGAGACTGTACAACACATCAAAACAAAAATCAACCATTCATAGCCTTTCGCATCCCAAGAAAAATTCTTCGCGTCATATCAAAACCACATAAAAAAAAACATAGTCCTCAGTCACATAACATTCACCATATAGCTATCCAACCACTCACTGATCCATCAATCCCACTCTTAGGGACACTACCGGATATATAAGTCTAAGAGCACATACTCACATAACTGAAACAACTGAGCCCAAGCTGCGGTCTGAACCTAGCCCTAAGTCCTCCAGACTGACCTAGCTCCACAATACAGAGAATACATCTCGCACCTCATCTAAGTCGTCGATGCACATTTGATACCAAGTGCTCAACATAACATACAAGTGGATGGAAGGAAATCAAAGATATACGCTTCAAGCTGAATCGAGGCCGCACGATAAGAGATGGGAAGTATCCTAGATTCCTTGTAGCCTCTCGAAGATAGGTATGGACGTCATCATACCGATCCGTAAGATTCTAATAGACACTTGCTCATAACTCGTAAAACCTATGAACCTAGAGCTCTGATACCAACTTGTCACAACCCATAAACCACCTAGTCGTGATGGCACCTAACCCAACACGCTAGGTAAGCCAAACAACAGTCAACATAACTCAAATGAGAATGATAAGAATCAATAAGTGAAATAACTCAATTTCTATACAATAACCTAAAGATTGATAGAGCAAGTCATAAGCCATAAAGACTTAGATTTACAAAACTGGTATAAAAATAAATACAACATCTGTTTGGATATGCATAAACAGATTATAAATCTAAAGCTACCAAGGACAAATGGTAGCTACATCTGGGAAGCAGGTACATCTTCAATGCCAGCTTTGGCCATCCACAGCAACTTAGCTCCAACATCTGCACGCAAGGTGCAAAAGTATAGTATGAGTACAACCAACCCCATGTACTCAGCAAGTATCAGTGAGGTAATAGAAGCAAGAATTATAAATGATACTGGCTAATCACCTGTACAATTCATAATTCCTACAAGTATAGAACAATAATATGATCAAGTAATGAATCACCAATAAAACCACCTTGGTGCACATAATAACTTATAGTACTCCGTATAGTCAACCATCCTGCATATAAAGAAGATATGCAAATAACTCAGGTAAACAACAAAGGAAATTGCAGGTAAAGATGAACACTGGCCAGTCTTTCCTGAGAGATACCATAACTGAACCAAACCATTGATCATCTTTTCTCATACCTTGTGTATACCATCAAGAGAGAAGTATAAGAGGGTGACCCTAGGGGGATAGATCCATATACACATGCTGCACGAACAACTCACATGTTGTACCGATAACTCACGTGCTGCCCGGACAACTCATGCGCCAGTAATATATCAACCGGACAGACAACTCACATGCTAATAACAACAATATCTCGGATCCGCACGGCATGATCACGTACTCATAATCACAATCTGCATGGCGTGGTCATGTGCAAAAAATTACAATCTATACAGCATGGTCACGTGCTTAAAATGATAATTCACATGGCATAGTCACATGCTCATAATCACAATCTGCATGGCGTAGTCATGTTCTACCAATCTAGTTTATATCAGAAAGAAAATATACAAGAATACATGTACATGATCAATGAATACCAAATTTTATACTCCTAGATTGATATAAGTGACATGCTGAGGTGTATGAATGTTCAAAATATGCTATCATAGCTCAAATCAGTGCAAAAACATCACAAAAGTAGCAAATATTTCATTCAATTAAGAAATTAATCTCTATATAACCTCAAACATGGTTCAAATAGCTGAAAACAGGGGCACAAATATAAGAACCATCACAACATGACTTTTAGCAATCAATCCGAGGCATGTCATAGCCTAAACACTACCACGAGCATATATAATACCCCATTCCACGCACACGGGCTCAATCCCGCACATGTGAGCCTCTCATAGCACGTAGCTATCACAAATAACTAAGGCAATAAGTACCTCAATCAAGTTTAGGTAAGATACTTATCTCAGGCAAGGCAAATCTAGAAGTGCCACCCCAAACGAAGCGACCTCCAAATGGCTCGAAACTAGTCAAAAGCCACTCAAAAACACCAAACAATGTCATAGGAATCAAACCCAAGCAATAAAGGTCGAATCTTTAATCAAATACTCAAAGTCGATCATAAGGTCAACACGGGCCCGCACACTAGAAACCAAAAAACTCATAAATTATGACAATCCATTTGAATATGAGTCCAGTCATACTAGTTTCATCCAAATCTGACTCCGAATTGATGTTCAAAACCCAATTATTTACTTATAAATTTTTGCTAAAAACCCCCAGTTTCTCTTTTAAATTCATTAATCAAATGCCAAAATCAAGGATGGAATCATGTGAAATAATCAAATCTGAGTCAAAATTAGTTACCCCAATCCAAATTGTGAAAATTTCCTCCAAATCACCCAAATCCGAGCTCCCAAACTCAAAATATGGTAAAATGAGTAAAACAGTCGAGTTTGATATCTCATATGCACTGACCAACAGTACCCTACGCGATTGCAGTTGTACCCTTGCAATTGCGAAGCAAAATTCAACCCTGCCTCAAAAAGTCTCTATGCGAACGCCATCTGCATTCTGCAAACGTGAAGGCCATCTGGCCGCACACCATCATGAACTGAGCTCCAATCGCAAACGCGCAAGCCTGATGTTCGACCTTTTTCGTCACTTCACAAAACCGGTCCCTAAATCGCGAATGCGATTCATAAACTCACGCCTGCCACATTTCTCCTCCGCGGACGCTATGCTAATCAGGCACACAAGAAAAACTAGCAATAACACAACCAAAAATGATCTGAAACTCACCCAAGCCCTTCGGGACCTCATACGAACATACCAACAAGTCCCAAATGTAACACATACCTACTCGTGGCCTCATATCCCAAAAAATAACATCAAAATCACGAATCACACCTAAATTAAAGCTTAATGAACCATTTTAAATTTCCAAATTTCAAACTTACACCGAACACATCAAAACAGCTCGGAGTCACCTCAAATTTTGCACACGAGTTCCAAATAACATAAGAAACTTATTCTAACTCCGGGAACAACAATCCAAACTCGATAACATCGAAGTCAACTCCCGGTCAATTCTATGAACTTTCCAAACCTTCAAATTGCCAACATCCAGCAACTAGAGCCAAAACCCTCTAGAAATATCAAAATGCAGATCTGGGCATAAGCCTAAGTCCAAAATCACCACCTGAAGCTAATCAAACCATAAAAATTTCCAATCCGAGGTCATATATACAAATATCTATGATTTCTACCACGGTTCGAGGTTTATATTTTCTGCTGGCTTAAGGAGCATGTTGTATGTTGTGATTTTCTCCTGGATGAGATTAAATAGAAGGTTCCTGGCTAATTGAGTATGTAGTTTTCTTGTGACTCAGAGTTGATTAAGAGATTCTCATACTTTTCGTATTCATGATAGATGCGGTATGTTGTGTGGAAATAAGATTTGTGTGTGCAAGGTCACGATTTAGTTTTGAAAGGAAGGGCATGAATTCATAGAGAACTTAGGCGGTTTTCGACGACTAGATGAATGATATTACCACTTGGTATTGCCTGAGGAGAGCGTACATTTAAGAAAATGCACTGAGTGTTGACGTACGAATGCTTCTTTGGTATTGCGGTACTCGCCCGGTTGATCGGCTGCTGATATTCAGATTTTGTTGTGTGGCACAGAAGAATTTAAGAAGTATTCCTCGTGGAATGATCGTGGATGAGGATATGTTTTCTACACCGGGTCAGATTGGTTGACTATGTATTGCTATTGTTGAGGGAAGTGGCATTCGGTGGAGTTGAGCTTATTCGTGTTCTGATATATCTATGTGTTATTCATCTATGTTACGATGGGCTGTGATCTGTTGGTTATAAGCACACATGATTCTAATCAGTTTGGGCCTTATAGCGGAATTTGATCGAGATGGGTATTAGGGAGTGGAATGAGTAATTACGCATTGGTTATGTTCTTTCTGGACTATGGTATTGTGCTATTTGTCTCTCAGTTGTTATGGCCATGCATCTTGGGTACTTGACGTCGAATTGCGCATGGTTTTTTTATTCCGGGCACGGTGGCTTGAGGTATTTCAAACGGACCAGTGTTTGGATGGGGTCACACATTGCAGCTGAGTTATGTTGAGATATGATCCCTCGTGTTAGATTCGTGTGTCTTGGTTCAACTATGTATGATGGGTTCGTAGCATTTTGATTGTGGTAGTACTTGTTGAACTTGCGGGATGGTTTTCTCGTTTGAGTCACTTTCCATGATTGAGTACATTTGATTGCTCCTTATTGGTGCATGGAAGCACGAGTTGTGGCTTTAGGTTGTATTGATGTGGCAAGTCACTAGAGTGGTTGTGTCTGATGAGATGAGGTCGTTGGACCTGGAATGGATACTATCGGATTTGATTACAACATATATGGAGGATAATATCGGAAGTCGGCTAAGGAATCGATTATAGTTTTGTCAAAGGAGATGGAGTTTCATGACTTGTTGATCTGATAAGTGGTTACGAGTTTCTACGTGTTTCTTTTGTCATCGGCAGTGTATGAAAGTTTTAGAACAAGGTTTTGTTTGATATAAGGTTTATTACCAGTACCGGGTTTATTTTTTAAACACCTATTGTGCTTAGAAATTATTGTTATGAGTAATTGGGCTATGTGGTATGTCATGTGATTACATCTTGGGTTATGGTTAGGGCTCGATACAGCTTGTTCAGACTCATACAGTGTGTTAAAGCGAGATTCGGATCTCGTAGGAAATTTCAGGTGTTGGAGATTGGGTTTCAAAGTTTACAGGCTAAGGTTGAAGTAATGATCTTCATATGCTACGTTGTCGGGCCTATATGAAATAGGGTGATGTGGGATCACCCCTAGGTATGTGCATGGTAAGGTTACACGGCGGTTTGGCGACTTTGGAACAACTCCGGGCACGTTCAAGGACGAATGTATGTTTAAATGGGGGAGGATGCAACGACCCGACCGGTCGTTTTGAGCATTTGCACTTCGCTCAGTATTTTATGGGCAGGAGTAGCTCCGTATGATGTATTATGACTTATGTAAATTGTCAATTTTGGTTTTCAGGTTATTCAGAATCGATTTGGAAGAATGAATTTCATCGTTAAAGCTTTAAGTTGGAAGCGTTACCAAGTTTGACTATTTTTGTATTTGACCTCGGATTGGGGTTTTGACAGTTCTATTAGGTCCGGATGGTGATTTTGGACTCGGACATATGCCCCGATTTGTATTTGGATATTCCTAGAATAATTCGGCACTAAGAAGCAAAAATTAGAAATTTTAGGAATTGGAAAGTTCATAAGTTTGACCTGAAGTTGACTTCGATGGTATCGGATTCGGATTGTGGTTCCAGGAATTGGAATAGCTTTGTTATGTCATTTGGGACTTGTGTGCAAAATTTGAGTTTATTTCGGATTGATTTAATATGTTTCGGCACAAGTTTCAAATGTTGAAAGTACAAAGTTCATTTGAGTTTGAATTGGGGTGCGATTCGCCGCTTTGATGTTATTATGCATGATTTTAGGCCTCGAGTAGGTTCGCTTTATGCTATTGGACTAGTTGGTATATTCGGGCGGGGTCCCGAGTGGCTCAGAAGAGTTTCTGACGAGGTTCGGATTGTTCGGATCAATTTTTGGCTAAGGCTGCTGGTGCAGGATTTGGTGTGATCGAACTTGTAGCTGGTTTTGCGCAGGTGCGATGGTCGTAGAAGCGAAAAAGGAGTCGAAGAAGCAAGGTGTGATCTGGGCGAGGAAGATCGCAGAAGCGGACTTGAGGGCACATCTGTGAGTCTGCAGAAACGGAAGTGTAGCCGCAGAAGCGGCGTGTATCACAGAAGCGTGAGTTGTTGCGCACTGGTGTGTGCGCAGAAGCAGGAAAATTTCGCAGGTGCGGAAGGGCTGAACATCATAGGGCTTCGCTTTTTTCCACAGAAGCAGAGGTCGTAGATGCGACAATTTGACAGCATATGCGGAAATGCTGGGCACAAGCTGTATATCGAGGTCTTGGGTTCTTTTATCATATTTTGAGATGTGGGACTCGGATTAAGGTGATTTTGTAGGCAAATTTCATCAAAAGGATTGGGGTACGTGTTCTAAAGTCGGTTTTGATCATATTTCGAGATTTTATCTTCATTGTTTGTAATTGGATTATGAGTTTTAAGAAAAAAATTAGGAATTTTTGTCTAAAACTTCATAAAGCGAATTTTTGAGTTTTTAAAGTTGATTCGGAGTCGGATTTGAGTAAAACAAGCATGGTTGGACTCGTAATTGAATGGATTGTCGGATTTTGTGAGTTTTATTGGATTCCGAGGCGCGGGCCCGGGTTGGGCTTTTGGATCAATTTTGGATTTTTGATTAAAATTTGACCTTTATCATTTGGAATTGTTTCCTTGGGCTTTATTTGATGTATCTGAGTTGCTTTTGGTTAGTTTCGAGCCGTTTAGAGGTCGGTACATGCAGGATGGCATTGTGGAGCATCGTTTGGCTTGCTCGGTATTGGATTTGGCTTGTTCAAGGTAAGTAACACTTCTAAATTTTGTGCTGAGGGTATGAAACCCAAAATTTCGTATTATGTGTTTGATGTTGAGGTGATGCACATGCTAGGTAACGGGCATGTGGGCATGCACCATGTGAATCGTAACTCCGTTATTTTCTGGGGTACTGTGTAGTTACCTGAGCTTATCTGTAACTATGAAATCTCTACGTACTAGAGCTATTGAGCTGTGATCCATATTAGAAACCATGTCTAAGCTACATGCTTATTCTATTGGGACCCACTAAGGTCATAACTGCTGTTGAGTTATTTGCTTACGTTGCAATTTCATACTCAGTCATGTTCATTCATATGCATATCATATCTCAGTCTCTGCTACCATTTATTGATACATCACATCATTATTTTTGGGCTGATTTTTCATGACATTGAGAGCCCGAGAGATTGGAGAGATTAATGACCGAGTGAGGCCGAGGGCCTGATAGTGACGATGTTTATGGGATCGGGCTGCACGACGCAGCATGTTTTACTTATTTATGCCATGATTGGCTTGTTATTAGCGCTTGGGCTGAAGGAGCCCCTCCGGAGTCTGTACACACCCCTAGTGAGTGTAGTTGATTATATATATATGTGTGTGTGTGTGGATCGGATTGCACGCCGCAACGAGCCTTATGGCTATATATATGTGAATCGGGTTGCACGCCGCAACGGGCGTTATGACTATATGTGGATCGGGCTGCACGCCGCAGTAGGTATTGTACAGTGCTGAGTGATTGAGTGTGCTGAGTATTGAGCATGGTAAGAGAGAATGCAAGACAGTGAGATTGAGTACTATGAGAGTGTGAGTACATGAGTTCATTCACTGAGATGTATTGCATTTGACATTTGTACTTGAGATACATGCATAGAGATGATTTTCCTTCTGCTTCCCGATTTTGGTGACATTCATGATTTTACCTGTATCTTGACATGTAGGTATAGAGATGTACTTTCCTCATGCTATCTGAAAATGAAACATCTTATTTATTGTTGAAAGGTTTTTGGACAAATCACAGTTTTTCAAACTTAATCATGTGCTTTGGGTTTTAGGTGAAAGATCTGGGATTTATTGTTATACTTGGAAAGCATGTCTATTTTTCCGTAACTATGAACGAGTTGAGTATCCTACCTCTGAGTTATTTTCATGTACCTTTTTTATTATATTGTTATGGATTGTTGCTGGTTATTGGAGTTGGACTATGAACCTTGTCCCAGCTCGTTACTACTTTCAACCTATGGTTAGCTTTGTTACTTATTTAGTACATGGGGTCAGTTGTACTCATACTACACTTCTGCACCTTGCGTACAGATGTTGGCTGCTGACGTTGCTGTGATCGACCGGAGCTGAATTTGAAGATGTACCTGCATTCCGGTTGTAGCTGTCTCTTGTTCATGGTAACCTTAGAATTATAGAAATATGTTTATGTATATTTCGAATAGATGATGTATTTATATCATACTAGTTTTATAAATTCTAATATTAGAAGCTCATGGTTTGTACTACCAGTCCTTGGGAAATAATTGTATAAAAGTAGTTTTATTTTTATTTCTTTCACTTAATTGTCTTATTAAATTTTATTGAAATTAGATAGTTGTTAATTGACTTACTTGATGGATTAAGTTAGGTGCCATCACGACTGGCTAGATTTTGGACTATGACAGCTAGTAATACTAATATATAATTTAGGTCCTCATTCCTATAGTTGCCACTTTATTTACAACAGTCTAAACAAGTTTGGTAGCTCTGAGGTTGCATGTATACTCAAAACTCTATAATAGGTTGTGCTCATGTAAATTTTTAACCTCAAGTCACTTTTCATTCAAATGCCCGTGAACTTCAATAAATTTTTCATACTTAAGTATATTAAGATACAAACCACAGTCTATCTAATATTCATATTGTTGGGCTAAAAGGCCCACATTAGTATCTGATATTCATACTATTAAAAGAATCATATATCTTATATGTAAGTTCCTAATTTTTTCAGCTACTAATGTGGTGTTTTATTTGAGCACCCTACAGTTTTTTCCTCAAATTAAGTTCCACACGGTCCATCACTATGATCCACGGGTCTTCAGCTCGTACTAAATTCCATGTGATGCATTACTATGATCTGCGGTTTAATTTTTGCTATTCCATGTGGGTATGCTACCTGTATTGTCAAAGTATTTATGGAAATCGAAGCCTACAACTAGTTTATTTAGGTGTGCACATCTCCAAGCTTGTAAGCAAACTAAGCCTGGCACATTCCTCTATTTGTTGCCATACCCATCTCGTTGAGCCTGGCTTTCATAATAGTTGTTGGGATAAAATGACTCAATGATACTATTAATATGGTATGGTATTGTCCGTTTTTAGTCAAGCTCGCACGATTTTTCTCAAAATGCCTCACACTATTAAAAGATCCTACACCTTATATGCAGGCTCCCAATTTTTTTAGTTACCAATGTGATGCTTTGTTTGCACACCCAACAAATATAATAAAAAACCAAAATCAAAAGACCAACAAAAAAGAATACATGAAAAATAAACTTGTAACGATTTGATTGATCGATTAGCAAATAGATGTCATTGCACTTTTTTCTTTAAAAAAAAATTGACTCAACTGAACTACGTACACCGCGCCTACAAGTATTAGTGGCGTGCCACCTTCGAATGAGCATAGAACAAATTCTACTTGGCCTTACCAAATTTCATTCTATGGAAGCGTAACTTAAAGTGCACCTTCTCCTCTTGCATTTCATAAAAATAAGTGTAATTTATTAAAAATCAGACTCGACGAATCAGCTCAAGACTCAGTCTGTATAGGTCTGTCACGACCCAAAATCCCAACCTGGTCGTGATGGCGCCTCTCGTGAGGACATGGCAAGCCAAACCAATACAACTGCTCTTAAACAGTTAAACCATGTAGTTTAAAACAAGGATAAATAAACAACAAGGTAGTTCGAAATATATATATATATATATATAGTACCATCCCGACTACAGCCCTCAGATCGGGGTGTCACAAAGTCATGAGCAACTAAAGAAATCCTATTAATAATATATCTATTACAACATCCTTAGCACAAATGTTTGAAGAAAGTGAAAGCGGCAAAATAAAGAAGACACGAGGCTGCGAACGCCAACAGCTACCTCGTAGTCTCCGAATCACCACCCTGACGATGCTAGTAGTCAATACCTCGGGGTAGAACTGATAGCGCCTGAATCTGCACACATGGTGCAGGGAGTAATGTGAGTACTTCCAACTCAGTGAGTAATAAGTATAAATAATTACTGAAAGTAGAAATCACATAATGCACAAGGCGATCTATAAAGAAGTAATAAAACATCAGTGAAATGGTAAAACAGGGTAATTTCTAATAGAAACTTCTTTCAACTGATCAATGAGTAGTAACAGAAAACACATCAAAACCGCCCCTCGGGCCCATTATCATTTAAAATCAGTAAAATCTTTCAAAAAAATCCGGTTACCAGTTGTCATTGTTACCAACTGTAACCTACAGTTGTCATTATTACCAACTGTATTATCTTTGGTTACCGGTTGTCATTGTTACCAACCGTAACCTACAGTTGTCATTGTTACCAACTGTATCATCTACCCATCTCCGGTTATCAGTTGTCATTGTTACCAACTGTTTTATCA
>MCJB01051473.1:37793-52365 GCA_002018475.1 Nicotiana obtusifolia | reverse complement strand
GAAATTTAATACACCAAGTCAGCTTCAGTACAAAGGAAGCACAATGCTCAGTGATATAAAGCACATCAGCAGCCAGGGAGACAGCAGCAGATTACGCAACCAGCAGGACACATTCCACCAAGCTCCCATCTTCATCAGAAAACACCAAAGTCACACTTCTACTAAATGGCTTACTTCTGATAAATATCTTCTCCTGTGTCGCAACAAAGGAGAAGAGAACTTTTACAGGCCATGTGACATACTTCTCAGAGAACTCCAATCTTTTGCCAAAAGTATCCTCAATGGAACAAGAAAACTACTTTTCACTCAAGTAGTAGAAGTAGGAACATATGTATTTTGTATAGTCGACCTAGATTTACTTCTCATAGCTTTTGTACATATGACTATCTATCAATATTATAAGATAGATAGCCATTACATCACTACAGGTCTGACGCACCCTAGTCACTTAGTTAGAAAGACTAGATACATACACTTTTTTGGGAGGTAAGGTTCATGTCCCCCTCCATTACTGTAATATTTTGTTAATCAATAGAACTTCTATTTAATCAAAAAAAAAAGGTAGAAGCTATTAGAGACTGGCCTACTCCTACTACTATTTCACATGTTAGAAGTTTCCATGGACTAGCTAGTTTCTACAGGCGCTTTGTTAAAGACTTTAGCACCATAGCAGCACCACTCACGAAGTTGGTGAGAAAAGACACTCCTTTTGTGTGGAGGGAGCCGCAAAAGGGTGCCTTACAAGAGTTGAAACGTAGGCTTAGTTCTACCCCGTTGTTACAATTACCTGATATTAGTAAGGCGTTTGAAATTGATTTTGACTCCTCGGGGGTGGGAATTGGAGGTGTTCTTATGCAAGATGGGAAGCCTATTGAATTTTAGTGAGAAGTTGAAGGGGGCTGCCATGAATTACTATACGTACAACAAAGAGTTATATGCCCTCGTGAGAGCTTTAGCTCATTGGCAACATTACCTATAGCCTAAGGAATTTGTAATTAGGAGTATCATGAGTCACTCAAACATCTTAGAGGTCAAGAGAAACTAAATAAACGACATGCCAAGTGGGTAGAGTTCATTGAGAGTTGCCCTTACGTGATTCATTACAAGAAGGGAAAGGAGAATGTAGTAGCTGACGCACTATCTAGGAAGTTTGCATTGGCTATCATGTTAGCATCTAGGTTGATGGGTTTTGAGAGTATTAAGTCTATGTATGAGCATGACCCTAAACTTAAGAGTGCGTGTGATGCCATAACTAATGGGCTGAGAAGTATCAGCGGCATGATGGGTACCTTTATAAGAAGGGGAGAGTTTGCAAACTCGGGTCCTCGTGGTGAGATTTGTGGTATGTGAGGCACATTGATGCAATATTAAACGCAGAAAAACAAAAGATAGAAGCAAGACGCTCTATGAATTATCAAGACAACAAGTAGGAACTAGTCTACTTACCTTCTTGATGAAATCAAGGAGTACCTATACTATACGAACGACCCTCAAGACAATGATTGACTTGCAAACTGTTTGATCAAACAAAGAACGAGTTCAATTTTGAATCACACTAAAATCTGACAAGTTAGAAGTCACACGAGATTTGGGAGCAAAGTGCTGTCCATTTTCTTCTACAAAAATAATGTAAGGTACTGAAAATAATGAAGTCTTTAGGCTTATATATATTGAGCCTTTACCTAAATCGACTAGGAAAAGAATAACTAGTTAACCTAAATCAACTAGGAAACAAACAACTAACAAAAAAGGCCACAATTTGGCTAAGTTTAAGAACTAGTCACGTAGGACTCCAAAACAAGTAAGAATTAGTGACTTTCATAGCCTTACATCACACGCCAGTCTTCACAAAGTGCATAGAATTACTTGGCTCTTCTTCACCATCAAATGTGCATCATGAAGCTCTTTAGCTTGACTTCTCATGAATAGTCTTGAAGGTTTAAACGTATCATGATCAGGTTGACCTGCATCATCCTCCCCTTCTTGGACTCATCTTACCTTTCTTCCCAAAACGCATGACACCCTTCATTGGTGAAACCCTCAGGAACACCCAATCACCAACCTCGAACTCCAAATCACGACGCCGGACATCAGAATTGGACTTTTGCCTGCTTTGCACTGTCTTCAATCGTTCCTGTATCACCTTCACCTTCTCGATGGCTTGGTGGAGCAAATCCGGCCCATATAACTCAGTTTCACCGACTTCGAACCAACCCAATTGGTGATCTACATCTCCTCCCGTACAGTGCCTCTTATGGGGCCATCTTCATACTGGAGTGGTAGTTATTATTGTAGGAAAATTCTATGAGTGGAAGATGGCCATCCCAATTTCCCCTAAAATCTAGGACACATGCTTACAGCATATCTTCCAGTGTCCGAATAGTACGTTCAGCTTATCCGTTAGTCTGCGAATGAAAAGCCGTGCTGAGATTCACTTGTGTGCCTAAACCCTTCTGAAAAGACCTCCAAAAGTTCGCTGTAAATTGAGCTCCTCGGTCTAATATAATAGACACCGGCACACCATGAAGTCTAACAATCTCCTTAATATTCAGCTTCACATAGTCTTCAACTGTGTAGGTTATCTTGACTGGCAGAAAATGGGCACATTTTGTAAGTCGTTCAACTATCACCCAGATGGAGTCAAACTTATGATAGGAGCGAGGTAATCCAATAATGAAGTCCATATTGATCACCTCCCATTTCCAGGTTGGAATTTCCATATTCTGAAGCAATCCACCGGGTTTTTGATGTTCTATCTTTACTTGTTGACAATTGGGGCATTGGGCTACAAATTCTACAATAGACTTCTTCATGCTATCCCACCAATACTGTTCTTTGACATCATGATACATCTTTGTCGAGCCGGGATGGATGGAATATCGAGATTGATGAATCTCATTCATAATCTTCTCTCGCAACCCTGCCACATTAGGTACACATAATCAGCCCTAGTATCTCAATGTTCCATCTCCTCCGATCTCAAAAGCTGAAATTTTACCCTGCTGAATGCCCTCTCTCAATCGTACCAAGGTGGAATATTCATATTGTTGTGCTTTTACCTCGGTTACCAGAATGATTCTGATGTATTGTGTACAATGACACCTCCGTCCTCAGAGTCTAATAATTTGATTCCCATATTGGCCAGCTGATGAAGTTCTTTAGTCAGCCCCCATTTACCTGCTTCAATGTGCACTAAGCTTCCCATTGACTTACAGCTGAGAGCGTCTGCCACAATATTGGCTTTACCGGGATGATACAATATTTCAACGTCGTAGTCTTTCAGTAATTCGAACCAACGTCGCTGTCTCAAATTCAACTCCTTCTGACTGAAGAGGTACTGCAAACTCTTGTGATCTATGTAGATGTCAACATGGACGGCGTATAAGTAGTGCCGCCATATCTTCAAAGCATATATTACTGTAGCCAATTCCAAATCATGGGTTGGATAATTCTTTTCATGCTTCTTCAATTGTCTTGAGGCATAAGCAATCACCTTCCCACGTTTCATTAATACACATCCCAAACCTACACCTGAAGCATCACAATATACCACATACCCCTCTGTTCCCTCTGGAAGAGTAAGCACTGGCGCGGAGATCAACCGATTCTTTAGCTCCTGGAAACTACGTTCACAAGCGTCGGACCATTGGAACTTTAGTAGCTTTCTGTGTTAACTTGGTCAATGGTGCCGATATAGAGGAAACCCCTTCTACAAACCTCTTATAATACCTTGCTAGCCCTAGAAAACGGCGAACTTCTGACGGTGTTGTGGGACTTGGCCAACTCTTCACTGCATCGATCTTCTGAGTGTCGACACTAATACCCTCGTCAGATATTACGTGGCCTAGGAATGCTACTGAGTTCAGCCAGAATTCACATTTGGAGAGCTTCGCATACAATTTGCGATCCCGAAGGGTCTGTAATACAATCCGCAAGTGGCCCGTATGTTCTACCTCTGAATGAGAATACACCAAAATATCATCAATGAATACAACTACGAACACATCAAGATAGGGCCTGAATACAGTATTCATGAGATCTATAAAGGCTGCCGAGGCATTTGTTAGCCCGAACGACATTACTAAGAACTCAAAATGCCCATATCTTGTCCGGAAGACTGTTTTTGGAATATCCTTCTCCTTGACCCTCACCTGATAATATCCTGAACGTAGGCCAATCTTGGAAAAATACTTGGCTCCCTAGAGTTGGTCAAACAGGTCGTCGATCCTCGAAAGTGGATATTTGTTATTTATAGTAACCTTATTCAACTGTCAATAATCAATACACATCCTCAACGACCCGTCTTTCTTCCGCACAAACAAGACTGGTGCACCCCAAGGTGAAGTGCTAGGACTAATGAAGCCCTTATCCATCAAGTCCTTCAACTGCACTTTCAACTCTCGCAATTCTGCTGGGGCCATTCTGTATGAAGGGATAGAGATCAGTTGAGTAGCAGGCAACACATAAACACCAAACTCAATCTCCCTTTCAGGAGGAAGACCTGGGAGTTCATCTGGGAAAACATCTGGAAATTCACTTACCACGGGGATTGATTGTAGAGTAGGTGACATCGCCTCCACATCCCTCACACGAACGAGATGATAGATGTAACCCTTTGAGATCATCTTCCTTGCCTTAATATAGGAAATAAACCTACCTTTCGTCGTAGCAATGTTCCCCTTCCATTCAATGATGGGTTCGCCAGGAAATTGAAATCTAACCGTCTTTGTACCACAGTCAACATCTGCATAACATGAAGCCAACCAATCCATTCACATTATTACATCGAAATCAACCATTGCTAGCTCAAATAAATTTGCCGAGGTTTGACGACTACAAATCGTCACGGAGATATACCTTCCTAACGACCACAGAATCCCCTATTGGGGTAGATACTGCAAATGGTGTACTTATCAATTCAGGTTCAACGCCAAACTTATCAGCCACAAAGGGTGTAACATATGATAATGTAGATTCGGGATCAATTAATGCATATACATCATAAGAAAGCACTGATAATATACCTGTAACAACATCCGGAGATGACTCAAGATCCTATCGACCTGCTAGAGCATATATTCGATTCTGAATGCCACTCGAACTCCGCACTGCACCTCTACCTCTACCACGATCTGCTGGCTGCTAAAAACCCCGTGCTGGAGGTCGAATTGATGAGGAAGAACCAGACACAGATCCAGTCGGTTGAGCCATAATACCAATTCCTCTGCTAGGAAAATCCCGCATCATATGGCCAGGCTGTCCGCAAGAATAGCATGCATCAGAACCTCGACGGCATAGCCCAGAATGGGCCCGCCGCACTGATCACAACGTGGTGTTAGGGGTCTTGTCTGACTAATATCTCTGTGATGTTGCGAGCCTGATGCCCGCGAACTCTGACCTAGACCCCAATAGGTAAATCGATCATATCTAGGTCTCTGAAACTGTGGAGGAGCACTAACTACTGGTGGTGCCGAACTCCTCGAAAACTGGGGCCTGACACTACTTCTAAAGTCACCAGAATACCTTGCAAATCTCGTCCTCTTATGCTGGCCCCTATCCTGCTCCCTGTCTACTCTTTGCTGGTGCCTACGATCCTCTAATGTCTGAGCATACGGCTGAATACGAGAAATATCCATGCCCTCTATCAAGGATGCTGTCGTGCACTCATTTATCAGATGTGGTCCCAATCCGTTCACGAACAAATGAACCCTATCACTCATATCGGCCACCATATGGGGAGCATACGTTGCCAAGGAATCAAACTGCATACTGTACTCTCGCACACTCATGTTACCTTGTCTAAGGTTCAAGAATTTATCAGCTCTGGCTCGTCGCACATCAACTGGTAAATAGTGACGAAGATATTGTTACAACCCGTAAATTCGTACGTTGGAATACGCCGTGAGATAGTTTACATATAAGAGCCTAAGAACCCGGGAAACAGTTCAAAAAGTCAAGAAAAGAGCAAAGGTGTCGCATGTTAGATATACGCCCGCAAAGCACAAATGCGGACCGCATATCCAACACCAAGATTGCAAACTGAGAAAGATTTCTGGGCAGAAATCTGTGTCAAAACTGCGGCCAGTATGCGACCGCAAAACACAAATGCAGACCGCAAATGTGACATCCCCGTCGCATAATGAAGCAGAGTTCTGGGCTGAAATCAACGTCAGGAATGCGAGCGGAATGCGATGGCATTATTGAAAATTCGAACCGCAAATCTGGCCCTTCTGCATCGCACAGTGTGACAGATTTCTGGGTTGAGATTTGCGACCAAAACGCGAACCGCATGTCATGTTTGCGGCAGATATGCGATCGCAAACCTGAAAGTCAGACACGTGTGTCACTTATTAACAGACCTATAAAAGGGGTCCAAACCCGTTCCTTCATCATTTTTCTGAACTTAAGCATAGTAGAAGGCCCACAACGACCCCTCTCAAAGTCCCACCCGAACTCTAACCAATTTCTTCCCCTTCCAAGCTCTAAATTGAAGAAGGAATCAAGAAATTGAATAACTAAAGAGAAACCCTAGCTGAGTTTCCTCCTTCTGCAAACCCAAATTGAGGGCGAGACTTAGAATTTGAGGAAACAAAGAAGAAGGCTAGATAATTCACATGCAAGGTAAGTTATTACTCCCTTTCATGCAATTTTCCCTTGGGCACTCATGATATATTGTTGCATGCCTGTAGGGACTCATGGGAGGGTGATTGGAAACCATGAATTCAAGATAATTACTGCTAAATGGAATGGGTTATGGTTATTTTGGGTTGTAGATGAGCTGCATGTGTTATAACTATGTTTGATAAGAATTACAGGAGGAAGGGTGTGAAAAAGCACCATACAAAATTTGGGGATTTCAATTAATGATAAGCTATGACGCTGAGCAAGTGACGGTAAATTGTCCTTTATTTGTAGACTAAGGAATCGTAGCCATTGCGTAGCTTGAGAACTGGTGCAGTATATACCAGGTATGTAAGACTATACCGTTCTTTCTTTTGCACGACTCTTATTGAATACAATGCAATGAACGAGCCCCAAAGAATACTCTACTCTTAGAAGCTAGGATTGCTTATATTGTTTCCCCTCTTATGGGAGGATTGACGTATTATTATTTCTCGACTCTACGTCACTATGAGGGTATGATTTATGTGAGTCCAGCATGCATTATCTATTTTACTACACCGAGCCGCGCTATAGTCGGCCGGGCGATGGCGCTTATTGTGCAACCACTGATCAGTTGGGTATGATGATGATGATGATGATGATGAGGCCCACAGAGGCGTATATATGTATATGATGATTTTCAAAAGAATGTTTATATATATATATATGTATATGCATATGCACATCAGGCATGACATGGTTAGTCGCCCTCAGAGGCATTCAGATGATACCTATTGTATGTTTCTTATCCTGATGCTTATTATTGTTCTTACACTATGTTTCCTGTCTTACATACTCAGTAAATTATCCGTACTGACGTCCTTTATTTGTGGATGCTGCATGTCGTGCTGCAGGTCCCGATAGACTGATAGACGGAGCTCCCCCACCGCGGTAGGCTATCCAGTTCAGTAGATATTAGCAAGATTCATCCTTCGAACTTGCTACAACCTTGGTATGCATTTTGTATAGGCATTTTGGGCATGTCGAGGCCCTGTTCCTACATAGGTTGCATAACGTATGTTCTTATAGAGGCTCATAGACAAATGTCAGTGTATGTATAGACAGGTGTTGGGTTGACTCATGTACAGTTGTATTGCCTTGTCGGCAAATGTATTATGTTGTATAGTTTTTGCATTGTAGCCTTGTTGGCACATTATGTATATAAGTATGTTTATGTCATGGTATGATGTTTCAGTCCATTATGATGTTGTTCGAAACTGCATACGTATGACAGGCCTTATAGATAACAAAGAAAGTAAGATAGCAGATATGAAGGGTACGCCGGCACTCTGAGAGCAGGGTCCGGTGCCATGTCGCGGCCCTCCGATCGGGTCGTGACAAACTTGGTATCAGAGCAGGTCGTGTCCTAGGAATTGTCTATGAGCCGTGTCTAGTAGAGTCTTGATTATGGGTGTGTAGCGCGCCATTTTATAATCAGGAGCCTACCTGACATTTAGGAATGTTAGCTTCTTTCTAATTCTAGATCGTGCGCAGAGCTGAGTTGTAAGTATTCACTTCTAACATTCTCCATGTTTCCCTACAGCGATGACTTTGAATAGAAAGCGAATGAGTAGTAGACGGCTCGATACAAATGCCGGAGAGGGTACCAATCAGGTGCCCCAAGTTAGAGAAGGCAAAAGTGAGCCTCAAATTGTGATGCCATCTCGGACCTCATCTACTCCTCCTTCCCCAGAGGATATTAGGAGCCACCCAGCATCTCCAGTCCCTTCTTCTGGTACTACAGACCAGGACTTGAGGACTGCAGTACAGTTGTTGACTAGCCTGGTAGCTTCTCTGGCTCAGAGGCAGAATACCGGTACTACTGAAAGACCGGTTAGTGCGAGGGTTCGTGACTTCATCAATTTGGATCCTCCAGTGTTCACCGGGTCTGATCCTAAGAAGGACCCGCAGGCTTTTATTGACCAGATACACCGCACATTGCGGGTTATGCAAGCCAGTGATACAGAGGCAGTAGAATTAGCTTCTTATCGGTTACTGGACTTGGCAGTCTTCTGGTACGACAGTTGGGAAAGATCCAGGTGTCCGAATGCTCCCCCGCCTGTATGGAATGAATTTTCTGAGGCGTTCCTTCGCCATTACTTTCCAGTTGAGGTACGACCAGCTAAAGCTGATAAGTTCTTAAACCTTAAACAAGGTAATATGAATGTACGATAGTACAGTATGCAGTTTGACTCTCTGGAAAGTTATGCTCCTCACATGGTGGCCGAGATGAGCGATAGGGTTCACTTGTTCGTGAACGGATTGGGACCGCATTTAATAAATGAATGCATAACAGCTTCCTTGATAGAGGGCATGGATATCTCCCGTATTCAGGCCTATGCCCAGACCATAGAGGATCGTAAATGCCAGCAAAGGGCGGACAGGGAGCAGGATAAGAGCCAGCACAAGAGAACAAGATTTACAGGGTATTCTGGTGACTCCAGAAGTAGTGTAAGACCCCATCCTTCAAGGAGTTCGGCACCACCTGTGACTAGTGCTCCTCCACAATTTCAGAGATCGCGGGCATCAGGCTCGCCATATCACAAGGTTGCTAGTCAAATGAGATCCCCAATACCTTGTTGTGATCAGTGCGGCAGGACCCACTTTGGACCGTGCCGTCGAGGTTCGCATATATGCTATTCTTGCAGACAGCCTGGCCACATGATGCGGGATTGTCCTTACAGAAGGGGTGGTGGTATGGCTCAGCAGACTGGATATGTGGCTGGTTCTTCCTTATCAATTCGACCTCCAGCACAGGGTCTCCAGCAGCCAGCAAGTCGTGGTAGAGGCAGAGGTGTAGTACCGAACTCAAGTGGTATTCAAAATCGCATATATGCTCTAGCAGGTCGACAGGATCTTGAGTCATCTCCGGATGTCGTCACAGGTATATTATCAGTGCTTTCTCATGATGTATATGCATTGATTGATCCCGGATCCACGTTATCTTATGTTACACCCCTTGTGGCTGATAAGTTTGATGTCGAACCAGAACTAATAAGTAAACCATTTGCGGTATCTACTCCAATAGGAGATTCTGTGGTTTTTAAGAGAGTATATAGAGGCTGCACCGTGACAATTTGTAGTCGTCAAACCTCGGCAGATTTGTTTGAATTAGAAATGGTTGATTTTGATGTAATAATGGGAATGGATTGGTTGGCATCATGCTATGCAAGTGTTGATTGTCATACAAAGATGGTTAGATTTCAATTTCCTGGTGAACCCATCCTTGAATGGAAGGGAAACATTGCTACGCCGAAAGGTAGGTTTATTTCCTACCTTAAGGCAAGAAAGATGATCTCCAAGGGTTATATCTACCATCTTGTTCGCGTTATGGACGCGGAGGCGAAGTCGCCTATTCTACAATCAATCCCGGTAGTCAATGAATTTTAGGATGTCTTTCCAGATGAACTCCCAGGTCTTCCTCCTGAAAGGGAGATTGAGTTTGGCATCGATGTGTGCCTGATACTCACCCAATTTCTATCCCTCCATACAGAATGGCCCCAGCAGAATTTCGAGAGTTGAATGT
The DNA here is from genome assembly GCA_002018475.1 of Nicotiana obtusifolia. Classification (NCBI taxonomy): domain Eukaryota; kingdom Viridiplantae; phylum Streptophyta; class Magnoliopsida; order Solanales; family Solanaceae; genus Nicotiana; species Nicotiana obtusifolia. Next base: position 42,176 of record MCJB01051473.1, on the reverse strand, counting down.
ACAGTTGAAGGACTTGCTGGATAAGGGCTTCATTAGGCCTAGCACTTCACCTTGGGGTGCGCCAGTCTTGTTCGTACGAAATAAAGACGGATCGTTACGGATGTGTATCGATTATCGTCAGTTGAATAAGGTCACCATAAAGAACAACTATCCACTTCAAAGAATTGATGACCTGTTTGACCAACTCCAGGGAGCCAAATATTTCTCCAAAATTGACCTACGATCAGGATATTTTCAGTTGAGAGTCAAAGAGAAAGATGTTCCAAAAACAGCCTTCCAAACGAGATATGGGCATTTTGAGTTCCTAGTAATTTCATTTGGGCTAACAAATGCCCCGGCAGCTTTTATGGATGTCATGAACACTGTATTCAGGCCTTATCTTGATGTGTTCGTGGTGGTATTCATTGATGATATCCTAGTGTATTCCCGATCAGTGGCAGAACATATGGGTCACTTGCGGATAGTATTGCAGACCCTTCGGGATCACAAGTTATATGCAAAGCTCGCCAAATGTGAGTTTTGGCTGAACTCAGTAGCCTTCTTAGGCCATGTGATATCTGATGAGGGTATTAGTGTTGTTACTCAAAAGATCGACGCAGTCAAGAATTGGCCAAGACCTACTACGCCATCAGAAGTCCGTAGCTTCTTAGGGTTAGCAGGATACTACAGGCGGTTTGTAGAAGGATTTTCTTCTATATCAGCACCATTAACTAAGCTGACCCAGAAGGCTACCAAATTTCAATGGACAGATGTTTCTAGGAACTGAAAAATCGATTAACATCCGCTCCAGTTCTTACTCTTCCCGAGGGAACTGAAGGTTATGTGGTGTATTGTGATGACTCCGGTATAGGTTTGGGATGTGTATTGATGTAGTATGGGAAGTTGATTGCTTATGCTTCGAGACAATTGAAGAAGCATGAAAAGAATTATCCGACCCATGATTTGGAATTGGCTGCAGTAATATATGCTTTGAAGACGTGGCGAAACTATCTATATGGTGTCCATGTTGACATCTACATGGACCATAAATGTTTGCAATACATCTTCAGTCAGAAAGAGCTGAATTTGAGACAACGACGTTGGCTCGAATTACTAAAAGACTACGACATTGAAATACTGTATCATCCGGGCAAAGCCAATGTTGTGGCAGACGCCCTCAGTCGTAAGTCAATGGGAAGTCCAGTGCATGTTGAAGCAAGTAAACGGAGTTTAACTGAAGAGCTTCATCAGCTAGCTAACATGAGAATCAAGTTGTTAGACTCCGAGAACGGAGGTGTTGTTGTACATAATACATCAGAATCATCTCTCGTATCCGAGATGAAAGCACGGCAATACGAAGATCCCACCTTGGTACGATTGAGAGAGGGCATTCAGCAGGGTAAAACTTCAGCTTTTGAGATGGCAGGAGATGGGACATTGAGATGCCAAGGGCGATTATGTGTGCCTAACGTAGTAGGGTTGCGAGAGAAGATTATGAGGGAAATTCATCAATCCCGATATTCCATCCATCCTGGTTCAACAAAGATGTATCATGATGTCAAAGAGCACTACTGGTGGGATGGTATAAAAAGGTCTATTGCAGAATTTGTAGCCCAGTGCCCCAGTTGCCAACAGGTAAAGATAGAACATCAGAAGCCTGGTGGATTGCTTCAGCATATAGAGATAAGATAGAACATCAGAAGCCTGGTGGATTGCTTCAGCATATAGAGATCCCAACGTGGAAATGGGAGGTAATTAACATAGACTTCATTGTTGGATTACCTCGCTCCAGTCGTAAGTTCGACTCCATCTGGGTGATAGTGGATCGACTTACCAAATGTGCTCATTTTCTGCCAGTTAAGACAACCTACACAACTGAAGATTATGCAAATCTGTACATCAAGGAAATTGTTAGACTTCATGGGGTACCAATGTCTATTATATCGGACAGAGGAGCCCAATTCACAGCTAACTTTTGGAAGTCTTTTCAGAAAGGTTTGGGTACACAAGTAAATCTCAGCACCGCTTTTCATCCACAAACTGATGGGCAGGCTGAACGTACTATTCAGACACTTGAAGATATGCTGAGAGCATGTGTCTTGGATTTCAAGGGGAGTTGGGATGACCACCTCCCACTTATAGAGTTTGCCTACACAATAACAGCTACCACTCTAGTAATAAGATGACCCCATATGAGGCACTATATGGGAGAAGATGTAGATCACCAGTTGGGTGGTTCGAAGTTGGTGAAACTGAGTTGTATGGGCCGGATTCGATCCACCAAGCCATAGAGAAAATGAAAGTGATACAGGAACGATTGAAGACAGCACAAAGTAGGCAAAAGTCCTATTCTGATGTCCGACGTCGTGATCTAGTGTTTGAAGCTGGTGATTGGGTATTCCTGAGAGTCTCGCCAATGAAGGGTGTCATGCGCTTCGAAAAGAAAGGTAAACTGAGCCCGAGGTACATTGGTCCGTACAAAATCCTTCGATGAATTGGACATGTCGCTTATGAGTTAGAACTACCATCCGAAATGGAATTTGTCCATCCGGTATTCCATGTGTCCATGTTGAGGAAATGTATCAGAGATCCTTCTCGGGTCGTCCCCATCCAAGACATACAGATTACAGAAGCTCTAACATACGAAGAGGTGCCAGTGGCTATATTAGACCGACAAATCCGCAAGCTAAGGACAAAGGATGTAGCTTCTGTCAAGGTATTATGGAGGAACAGAAATATGGAGGAAATGACATGGGAAGCAGAAGAAGAGATGAAGTCTAGATATCCGTACCTGTTCCAGAATGTAGATAATGAAGATGCCAAAGGAACACAGAGTGCACTGAAAGGAGAAGCGTCTTTATGAGGTAAATAGGAACTTGAGATACTCTTCATTATTACCTGTCATTTAACACTGATGATGTACTTGTTCCCGTAGATCCCTACATTCGGTGACGAATGTTCCTAAGGAGGGGAGAGTGTTACAACCCGTAAATTCGTACGTTGGAATACGCCGTGAGATAGTTTACATATAAGAGCCTAAGAACCCGGGAAACAGTTCAAAAAGTCAAGAAAAGAGCAAAGGTGTCACCTAGTTGGATATGCGACCGCAAAGCACAAATGCGGAGCGCATATCCAACACCAAGATCGCAAACTGAGACAGATTTCTGGGAAGAAATCTGTGTCAAAAATGCGGCCAGGATGCGACTGCAAAACACAAATGCGGACCGCAAATGTGAAATCCCCGTCGCAAATGAAGCAGAGTTCTGGGCTGATATCAATGTAAGAAATGCGACCGGAATGCGAACAGCATGTCATGTTTGCGGCAGATATGCGATCGCAAACCTGAAAATGTCAGACACGTGTGTCACTTATTGACAGACCTATAAAAGGGGTCCAAACCCGATCCTTCATTATTTTTCTGAACTTAAACATTGTAGAAGGCCCCCAATGACCCCTCTCAAAGTCCCACCCGAACTCTAACCAATTTCTTCCCCTTCCAAGCTCTAAATTGAAGAAGGAATCAAGAAATTGAAGAACTAAAGAGAAACCCTAGCTGAGTTTCCTCCTTCTGCAAACCCAAATTGAGGGCGAGACTTAGAATTTGAGGAATCAAAAAAGAAGGCTAGATAATTCACATGCAAGGCAAGTTATTACTCCCTTTCATGCAATTTTCCCTTGGGCATTCATGATATATTGTTGCATGCCTGTAAGGACTCATGGGAGGGTGATTGGAAACCATGAATTCAAGATAATTACTGCTAAATGGAATGGATTATGGTTATTTTGGGTTGTAGATGAGCTGCATGTGTTATAACTATGTTTGATAAGAATTACAGGAGGAAGGGTGTGAAAAAGCACCATACAAAATTTGGGGATTTCAATTAATGATAAGCTATGATGCTTAGCAAGTGACGGTAAATTGTCCTTTATTTGTAGACTAAGGAATCGTAGCCATTGCGTAGCTTGGGAACTGGTGCAGTATATACCAGGTATGTAAGACTATACCACTCTTTCTTTTGCACGACTTCTATTGAATACAATGCAATGAACGAGCCCCAAAAGAATACTCTACTCTTAGAAGCTAGGATTGCTTATATTTTTTCCCCTCTTATGGGAGGATTGATATATTATTATTTCTTGACTCTACGTCACTATGAGGGTATGATTTATGTGAGTCCAGCATGCATTATCTATTTTACTACACCATAGCGCGGCCGGGCGATGGCACCTATTGTGCATATATATATGTAAACACCGAGCCGCATTATGATCAGCCGGGCGATGGCACTTATTGTGCAACCACTGATCAGTTGGGTATGATGATGATGATTATGATGATGATGATGAGGCCCACAGAGGCGTATATATGTATATGATGATTTTCAAAAGAATGTTTATATATAT
>MCJB01051473.1:10313-37672 GCA_002018475.1 Nicotiana obtusifolia | reverse complement strand
TTTATATATATATATATATATATATATATATATATATATATATATATATATGCATATGCACGTCAGGCATGACATGGTTAGCCGCCCTTAGAGGCATTCAGATGATACCTGTTGTACGTTTCTTATCCTGATGCTTATTATTGTTCTTACACTATGTTTCCTGTCTTATATACTCAGTACATTATCCGTACTGACGTCCTTTATTTGTGGACGCTCCATGTCGTGTTGCAGGTCCCGATAGACTGATAGACGGAGCTCCCCCACCGCAGTAGGCTATCCAGTTCAGCAGATATTAGCAAGATTCATCCTTCGGACTTGCTAAAACCTTGGTATGCATTTTGTATAGGCATTTTGGGCATGTGGGGGCCCTGTTCCGACATAGATTGCATAACGTATGTTCTTGTAGAGGCTCATAGACAAATGTCAGTGTATGTATAGACAGGTGTTGGGTTGACTCATGTACAGTTGTATTGCCTCATCGGCAAATGTATTATATTGTATAGTTTTGCATTGTAGCCTTGTTGGCACATTATGTATATAAGTATGTTTATGTCATGGTATGATGTTTCAGTCCATTATAATGTTGTTCGAAACTGCATGCGTATGACAGGCCTTATAGATAACAAAGAAAGTAAGATAGCAGATATGAAGGGTACGCCGGCACTCTGAGAGTAGGGTCCGGTGCCATGTCGCGGCCCTCCGGTCGGGTCGTGACAGAAATGCCTCAGAAAATTCCTTCCACACAGGTGGGGAAGTATTCGAACCCCTGGATCTTTCTCGACTGTCACACTAGAAAACTGCTAAGTCCCGTAGCCGATAAGAGGCCAACTCTACTGCCTCCGTATCACTAGCATGCATAACCCGCAGTGTGCAATGTATCTGATCAATAAAAGTCTGCGGGTCCTCCTTGGGGTCTGACTCGGTAAACACTGGGGGATCGAGATTAATAAAATCACGAACTCTAGCACTAACCGGTCTATCAGTAGCGTCGGTATTCTGCCTCTGTGTCTGAGAAGCTACCAAGCTTGTCAACAACTGTAATACAGTTCGCAAATCCTGGTCTGTAGTACCAGATAGAGAAACTGGGGATGCTGGGTGACTTCTAATATTCTCCGGGGAAGGCGGAGTAAATGAGGTCCGAGAAGGCATCTCACTCAGAGGCTCACTTCGGCCTTCTCTAGCTTGGGGCACCTGACTGGTGCCCTCTCCCGCAGCTGTACCAAGCCGTCTACTAGTTGTTTGCTTCCAAGTCGAAGGCATCGCTGAAGGAAAACAAGGCGAATGTTAGAGACGAACACTTACGACTCAGCTCTACGCACGATCTAGATTTAGGAAGAAGGTAATAACCCTAAATGTCAGGAAGCCTCCTGATTATAAATGTGGCGCGCTACACAACCCGCAATCATGACTCTACCAGACACGGCTCATAGACAATCCCTAGGACACAACTTGGCTCTGATAGCAAATTTGTCACGACCCAAGCCGGAGGGCCGCGACTGGCACCCGGACCCTACTCGACGAGTGCCGGCATATCTTTCCTCTAACTTTCCATATTGTCTATAAGGCTTATGATGCCCGTATGAATAGAAAACCATGATCATAATCAACTGAATTACCATACATTAACATGAACATACATATATATAACATGGCCCTTAAGACTGCGATGCAAAACTATACAACAAAATACATTTGCCGACAAGGCAATCCAACTATAAATAAACCACTCCTTGTCTATGAGCCTCTACTGGAACATATATGATGCAACCTGTGTCGGAACAGGGCCCCGACATGCCCATAATGCCTATAACAAAATGCATACCAAGACTGTGGCAAGTCCGAAGGATGGATCTCGCCAATATCCGCTGGACTGAGCAGCCTACTGTGGTGGGGGAGCCTCGTCTATCTGTCTGTCCGGACCTGCAGCACGACATGCAGCGTCCAGAAACAAAAGGACGTCAGTACGAATAGTGTACTGAGGATGTAAGATGGGAACATAATATAAGAACAGTAATATGCGTCAGGATAAGAAACATACAACCTGTACCATCAGAATGCCTCTGAGGGCGACTAACCATGAGATGCCTGATGTGCATATGCATATACATATATATATATATATATCCCTTTTTAAGATCGTCATATATGTACGCCTCTGTAGGCCTTATCATCATCATATACATTCGCCTCTGTGGGCCTCATCATCATCATACCCAACTGATCAGTGGTTGCACAATAGGTGCCTGCCCGGCCGACTATAGCGCGGCTCGGTGTAGTAAAATAGTTGTCGACTATAGTGCGACTAGTAAGGTAAAACATATATTTGCACAATAGGTGCCTGCCCGGCCGACTATAGCACGGCTCAATGTAGTAAAATAAATAATGCATGCTGGACTCATAGGAATTGTACTTCCGGTGACGTATGGTCGAAGAAATAATACACATCAATCCTTCCATAAGAGGGGAAACAATATAAGGACTCCTACCTTCTAAGAGTAGAGTATCTTTGGGGGCTCGTTCATTGTATGACGTACAATCGGGGTCGTGCAAAAGAAAGAAAGGGATAGTCTCACATACCTGGTACACTCTGCACCAATTTCAAGCTATGCAGCTGTCATACTCCTTAGTCTACAACAAGAGGAACGATTCTATCATTATTCTCTAAGCATTATAGTTATTACTAGCCACAACCCTAAGTTTATAAGGTGTTTCTCCACACCCTTCTTCCTCCAAAACTCCACAAAAGTAGTAGTAAGACATGAAACCCAACAACAACCTAAAACAACCACAACCTAGTCCATTACCAATAGATGACTTGAACTCATGGCTTCCAATCACCATCCCATGAGCTCTTACATGCATAGAACGAAATACCATGAATTCCCAGGAGAAAGGATGTATAAAGATAGCAGTAACTTACCTTGCATGTTGGATGACTCAACCCTCTTCTTTGGTTCTTCAATTTCTAGGTCTCACTCCCAACTAGGGCTTGAAAGAGAGAGAGAATCAGTTAGAGCCTTTCCTAGTTCTTAAATCTTCAGGTTTCTCTTCCCAATTAGAGCTTGAAGAAGAGGGGAAATCAATTAGGACTTGTGTGGGATTTTGAGAAGGGGGTCGCAGGGGGTTCTACTGGGTTTTGGGTCTTAGAAAATGGTGAAATAGCTGGTCTATTCTCCTCTTAAAGGTCGGCAAATAAGTGACACACGTGTCTGACGCCTACAGGTCTGCGTTCGCATTTACGTCGCAGAACCAACATGCGGTTCGCATACTGGACGCGAAACTCAGCCCAGAAATCTATCTCATTCTGCGATGAAGGATATCTGATTTGCGGTCCGCATTTTCAGTATGCGATCGCATACTGACCGCATTTCTGACATAGATTTCTACCCAGATATCTGTTTCAGTGTGCGATACATTAGACATGATATGCGGTTCGCATTTCAGAAATGCAATCGCACTTATGACCGCATTTCTGGCACTGGTCTTTGTCCAGAAGTCTGTCTTGGTCTGCGATTTCAGTATCAGATATGCGGCTCGCATGTGGGCTTTGCAGTAGCATACCCAGCTTTGCGAAGCCCTTTGCTCTTTTCTTTGACTTTTGGACTCTTTTCCTGTATTTAGGCCCTTATATGTAGACTATCTTACGACGCAATCTACGTACGAAATTACGGGTTGTAACATCGGCTTTAATACTTCAAACACTTGCCTTAAGTGATCAACATGGTCATCTAAACTTCTACTATAAATCAGGATAACATCAAAGTAGACAACCACAAACTTATTAAGAAATGGTTTAAGCACATGATTCATTTATCGCATGAACGTACTAGGTGCGTTGGAGAGACCAAAAGACATCACCAACCATTCATATAGACCAAACTTGGTCTTGAATGCAGTTTTCCACTCATCACCCGGTTTCATATGGAGTTGGTGGTAACCGGACCTAAGATCAATCTTAGACAACCCACTTGAACCACATAACTCATCTAGGATGTCATCTAACCTAGGGATAGGATTACGATACTTTACCGTTATCTTGTTGACGGCTCGGCAATCAACACACATCCTCCAGGTCCCGTCTTTCTTTGTAACCAAGATCACGGGTACGGCACACGGACTTAGACTCTCTCGAACTAGCCCCTTAGTCAATAGCTCATCGACTTGTCATTGCAACTCCTTAGTAGTACTTCGATATGCGGGTTCGTTCGGAATTTTTGACCCCGGAACAAAGTCAATTTGGTGTTCTATCCCCCTCAGTGGAGGTAGTCCACTTGGCATTTGATGTGCCGGAGAATTTCGGCACATTTTGATACTAATTGCTCAGATTTTAGCGTGTTTTAAATGCAGTTTCCCTCTGTACTTATGTAATTTTAGTATTTTTGCAGTGTATGAGGTGTAAGGACCTAAGAGCATGGAAAAGAGTTCAAAAAGCCACAAAAAGACAAGAAAAGAGCAAAAAGGCATCTCAAATATAGATATGCTATCGCAAAACCCACATGTGAGCCGCATATTTCACATCGAGATCGCAGATCAAAACAGACTTCTGGGCGAAGTTCAACGTCAAAAATGCGGTCTCATCTGTGATCGCATAACCTGTTTGCGAGCCGCATATTTCACACCGAGATCGCAGACCAAAACAGAATTCTGGGTAAAGTTCAACGTCAAAAATGCGGTCTCATCTGCGATCGCATAACTTGTTTGCGAGCCGCAGAAGTGACCACAAACCAAACATGAAGTCTACTGAAGTAAGAAAATGCGATGCAAGATGCGGTCGCATTTCTACAATGCGGACCGCAAACCATGAATGTGGTGAAGGCGAAACTAGGGTTACAATATGCGATGGTCATGTCAAAAATGCGGACCGCATGTTTGTTATGTGACAGAACAACCTGAAAGGGCAGATTTGTCCGATTTTTGTCCTGATTTTGGCCCTCTATAAATAGATTTATTGGGGTTTTGTGAAAAAAATCTTGTCTGACTTTGAAGCTACAATACAAGGCATTAATATTCCTTTCTTTTGGAAGCTTTTGGGTCAAGAATCTTTCACTTTGTAAGCTTTATGGCATTTAATATTCTCTTGCTTTTGTATTTTAGTATGAGTAGCTAACTTTAAATACTAAGGTTGTGGACCCTAAATGGGTGTTATATTAATGGGTGTTTAACATTGAATATATATATAATGGTTGTTTGATATTTATTTACTTCTCATTCTTCATTTATTGTTGGTGGTTGCAAACATTAACAAGTGCCATTAAATTCTTGCTTTGCTTGGGAAAGTGGGGTAAAATTTGGTAGAAGTAAATATCAAAGACTCAAGGCTTTAAACCTTGTTTAATAAAATTGCTTAGGAATAAGTGGGTTTTATTTGGCATAAATTGATTGTTCTTAATTGCAACTCTTTTATATTTGGAAAAATCATAGAGAGGAAATACTACCTAACTATTGGTAAATATTGGATAGTCACTTAGACATCATTTGCATATCAAAAAGGACCTTCCATTAGAAATATATCATATTAACACCGATAGCATTACACTTCATTAATGAGGACACAACCTTGGTTTCTTTTATCAAATTATTTACATTCTCAATATTTCAATTAGCCATCACCTAAAAACAAACTCAATACATACTCTTGTTATGATTAACTGGATAGAATTACGACTTTACTCGAGTAACACACTAGTCAAGTAACCTTTTCACACCTATTCCCTGTGGGATTCGACCCCAACCTTGTTGGGTTATTATATTTGACATCGACTGCTTTACACTATTTATTAAAGTGTAATTTGAGCGTATCAGCATCTCCTCAGGAAACATGTCCCTGTATTCCTGTAAAACATCACTAACAAAACTAGGAAAGGAGTGAACGTTAGTAGAAACTTCATTATTAGAGCTCATGGCTTCGGATTTGGGCTCCATTGGAGCCTTAGCTCTAGCCGCCTCTTTCAGTTCCCGCATGCGTTTGTAATCATCACTAACCTGTTGCGGTGTTAAGGGCTTAAGTACATAACTCTTGCCCTCCAGCTTGGCCGTATAAGTGTTGGCCTTTCCATCATGATCAACACATCTATCAAACTGCCAAGGCCCGCCCAATAGTAAATGGCAGGCCTGCATAAGCACTACATCGCACAAGACTTCATCTTGATAAGCTCCCACCTTGAAGTTAATAAGTGCCTGCTTTACTACCTTTAATTCACCACATTCACTCAACCACTGCAATCGATATACTAAGTTGAGTCACTAACGTGTGGCTTACTACATTAGTGCAACTTCTAGAATCAATTATCATTGAGCACACCTTTCCTTTCACCCTACATCTAGCATGGAACAAGTTCTCACGCTGCACATCTCCTTCCTCCTGTACGCTCACAGTGCTCAAGTTCCTACGTACCACTAAGAACATATTCACACCCTCTTCTTCTAACTCTTCCTCGTCGCACTCAACCAATTCTGCCCCCTTATCTTCCTCAATCTCCTCTTCACTTTCTTCTTCACACACAGTACCATCATCAAGAATTAACATGGTCCTCCGTGTTGGACAATCCTTAGCGAAATGTCCATAGCCTTTGCATTTGTGACACTGAAAAGAAGATGCACTAGGAGAATTTAGTTGAGTCTTAGAATTACCTCCGGACCCCTTAGGTTCAACCCCAGGTGCCGCAGCTTGGGGTACCTTCTTAGGCTCTCGGTTTTGGCTTGCTATTGGCTCTCGGGTTTGGCTTGCTCCCCCAATGTTCTGCGTCTTCCACTCTTTTATTCGACGTATGATAGTGGAATTGGAACCCCGGAACCCCCTCCATTAACTGATGCAATATAAACCAAAGTTGCTATGATACCATCTAATGCACTATTAAAGGCGGAAACAAGAAAACAAAAGATAGAAGCAAGACGCTCTATGAATTATCAAGACAACAAGTTGGAACTAGTCTACTTACCTTTTTAATGAAATCAAGGAGTACCTATACTATAAGAACGACCCTCAAGACAACAATGGTCTTGCAAATTGTTTGATCAAACAAGGAACGAGTTCAATTTTGAATCACACCAAAATTGGACAAGTTAAAATTCACACGAGATTTGGGAGCAAAGTGCTGCCGATTTTCTTTTATAAAAATAATGTAAGGTGTTGAAAATAATGGAATCTTTAGGCTTATATTGAATGATCCTTTACCTAAATCAAATAGGAAAAGAATAAATAGTTAACCTAAATCAACTCGGAAATAAATAACTAACAAAAAGGCCAAAATTTGGCTAAGTTTAAGAACTAGTCATGCAGGACTCCAAAACGAGTAAGAATTAATGTATTCCATAAATACACAATAATCTCAACACAATAACAAACATCACATGCCAAACACTTGGCTCTTCTTCACCATCAAATGTGCATCATGAAGCTCTTTAGCTTGACTTCTCGTGAATGGTCTTGAAGGTTTAAACGTATCATGATCAGTTTGACCTGCATCATCCTCCACTTCTTGGGAAGATTTCGTCCTCGAAATTGAACCTTCTTCATCTTTCAAAGCAACACAAAGAGTCAAGTCAGTGACATTGAATGTCTTAGGAACAGCATAATCATCAGGAAGATCTATGACATAAGCATTATTATTGATCTTCTGCAACACTTGAAATGGTCCATCTCCTCGTGGAGCCAACTTCCCTTTCCTATGGTTCAGAAATCATTCCTTTCGGAAGTGCACCCAAACCCAGTCACCTCTCTTTAAGTTCAGCTTTTTCCTTCCTTTATTCTTCTTGACTGCTACCTTTTCATAAGCATCCTCCAAAGTTTCCTCACCTTAGCATGCAATTCGAGCAACACGGCTGCCCGATTTTCGCCATCAACGCTAATTGCATCTCTCGACAAAGGAACAGATCAGTTAGTATCAGAGCTTGGAATGGGTTTGTTTCTACAATCCCAATCCTGTTCTTCGTGCCTTAGTTTTAGGTTCTAATTCTTAAATTTTTTTTTGATAAATTAAAAAAAAGTGACAAAAAAAAAGTAGAAAGAAAAACCAAAAGTTGATAATTGATTAAAGTTGTTAAATCATCTAGGGATTGAAGTCTTGAAGGCTAATTGTTAAAGAAACGTTCTTGAACGGATTCTTGAAGTTCTTGATCGTTAGAAACTGATAATCTTGAAATCTTGAAACTTTAGTTGAAATCTTGATGGTGCATGATTGAATCTTGAAGTTCTTGGGGTTAAAATTGTAGTTCTTGAAGAGTTTTACGTTTTTTTTGAAGAGGTTCTTGAATCCTCTAACGTTCTTAACAAGATTTCCTTGAATTCTTGAAATTTTTGAACTTTAATTTGTTGTTCATGAAAGAGTATTGTTGAAAAACGTAGAAGAGGGCCTAAAAAGTGTAAGGGAGGCCAAATTTAGGAGGAGAAAGAGGAGGAATAGGAAACCCTAATTCTAGTCCAAGGAGGAAACAACTCCCAATCCATAAGGGAGAAGTTTCAAGGAGTGAAATTCTATTTGGACAAGGAGAGGAGGGGCGAATTTGGGTTGGAAAAGGAGAAGGGGGGCTGAATTTACTAAGAGGGGAGGAGAGAGAATTGGTCTTCTCCAAACTAAAGTGGGAAAGCTTCTAAAATTTCCTTATCTCTTCTATTTCGAATTTCCTTCTTTGATTGCATTAATTCTAATTAGTAATTCTTAGGTAATTTCCTACTTAAGTAATTACTAATCTTTGAGCTTGCAGGACCTCGTGCTAAAACTCATAATTTCCACTTTCGTAGATAATTCTTGGCTTCTTGTGCTCACTTAAAAAGCTATCCGCCTATCGAGTCACATAATTTCACTCACCCCGAAAAAAACTACTGATTTCTTGAACTTGAACGGTCGCTAAGGAACTTGGTCAATTAGAGGAAGCCAATTTGAAGACAAGTGCGAAATCCTACCCGAAAATTTGAGTGAACCCGAGAGTCAATCAAAAAAGTGAGAGAGAGTATTTTTTACTAACCTTAACACATTCTCTAGGCTTATTTCTTTTGCATACATGACTACGAAAGGAGAAAAGATTATGACTGACATTACTTTGGCCGACCTCTTGGACGCCCGAGTGGAGAACATTGAAAGATCCTCTAGCAATCAAAAGCATGCTGGAGAAGCAACTAGTGACGGTTCCACAGTTAGACCCGAGCAGTTCGTGGAGTTAGCTCGCCAAAACGAGCTGAGGGGCGGAGGTGCTCAAAATGTTAGGACCATGAGGATTCCCCGAGGTGTCATACCACCATTAATGCTAGCCTGGAGAAACATAGCACCGTCGGAGATATGAGAGCAGCCCGAGAGGATGATCAACCCGAGTTCGAGGAATTTGAAGATGATGATTTGGGGCCACGGAATTCGAGAGTAGGGCAACGGAATGGAGGCCGAGACTACATGGGAAGACATGGTTATGATCATGGTCCGAGAGGGAGGCTTAGAGGTTTTGGTGGAAGGAACTTAGAGTATGAGTTGGATGAGTATGCTGAGCACTCTGAGGACTTCCAACCAATCTTACCAAACCGAGGGGGCCGAGACCATGTCCGAGACAGTGGGTTGAATAGCGTCAAGGTTACTATCCCTTCTTTCAAAGGAGCTAGTGATCCTAACAGATTTTTAGAGTGGAGGCGTCAAGTTGAGAGGATATTTGAAATTAATGATATGTTTGAGGAGAAGAAGGCTACATATGCCATTGCTGCTTTCGAGTCCTATGCTTCTGCATGGTGGGAGGCTGAGAAAAGATCCAGAGTTAGACATAACCAGCCTGCACGCATAACCTAGGTGGAATTGAAGCAAATAATGACTCATAAATATGTGAACCCACGGCACAAGCAAGAACAGTTACGGAAGTGGTATGATTTGAAACAAGGGTTGAAGTCCGTGGAAGACTACTATGATGACTTTGAGAAGATTCGTCTATCAATTGACATGGAAGACGAAGAAGAAGAAGAGGCTATCATCCGATTCAAGATGGGTTGAATAATGATATCCCCAATTAGTTGAGACTACAAGTGTTCATTGCTCTTCATGATGTGTTCTTAGCTGCCATTGAAGCCGAAAAGATGATTAAAGAACGCCGGGCAGCTCGATATAGAGGGGGTTCTGATTCCACTATCATACGTCAAAACAAAGAGTGGAAGATGCCGAACACTGGGGGAGTAAGCCAAATCCGAGAGCCAATGGCAAGCCAAAGCCGAGAGCCTAAGAAGCTAGCCCAAGCTGCGGCACCTTGGGTTGATCCTAAGGGGTCCGGAGGTAATTCTAAGACTCAACTAAATTCTCCTAGTGCATCTTCTTTTCAGTGTCACAAATGCAAAGGCTATGGACATTTCGCTAAGGATTGTCCAACACGGAGGACCATGTTAATTCTTGATTATGGTTCTGTGTGTGAAGAAGAAAGTGAAGAGGATATTGAGGAAGATAAGGGGGCAGAATTGGTTGAGTGCGGCGAGGAAGAGTTAGAAGAAGAGGTTGTGAATATGTTCTTAGTGGTACGTAGGAACTTGAGCACTATGAGTGTACAGGAGGAAGGAGATGTGCACGTGAGAACTTGTTTCATGCTAGATGTAGGGTGAAAGGAAAGGTGTGCTCGATGATAATTGATTCCGGAAGTTGCACTAATGTAGTAACCCACACGTTAGTGACTCAACTTAGTATACCTACGAGGAAACATCCCCATCCTTATCGATTGCAGTGGTTGAGTCAATGTAGTGAATTAAAGGTAGTAAAGCAGACACTTATTAAGTTCAAGGTGGGAGCTTATCAAGATGAAATCTTGTGCGATGTAGAGCCTATGCAGGCGTGCCATTTATTATTGGGCAGGCCTTGGCAGTTTGATAGATGTGTTGATCATGATGGAAAGGCCAACACTTATACGGCCAAGCTGGAGGGCAAGAGTTATGTACTTATTCCCTTAACACCGCAACAGGTTACTGATGATTCCAAACGCATGCGGGAACTGAAAGAGGCTGCTAGAGCTAAGGCTCCAATGGTTCCCAAATCCGAAGCAGTGACCAATGCTAGTACATCGAACCTGTCAGGTAATATTTGTGCCATAATGCAACCAGGTGAGTATTTGAGAGGTAATGATAGTTCTAAACTCTTAATTTGCTTAATTCATAAGGGTGTTTTCTTGAGCTCTAGTGATGAAGTTTCTACTAACGTTCACCCCTTGCCTAGTGTTGTTAGTGATTTTTTGCAGGAATACAGGGACATGTTTCCTGAGGAGATGCCGAGTGGACTACCTCCATTGAGGGGGATAGAATACCAAATTGCTTTGTTCCAGGGTCACAAATTCCAAAAAACCCGCATATGGAAGCAATCCACAGGATACTAAGGAGTTGCAACGACAAGCGGATGAGCTATTGACTAAGGGGCCAGTTCGAGAGAGTCTAAGTCAGTGTGTCGTACCCGTGATCTTGATTCCAATGAAAAACGGCACATGGAGGATGTGTCCATCGCATGACTAGCATTACCCCATTTGAGTGTGTTTATGGTTTTAATACTTTGATACCGCTTGATCTTGTCCTTTGCCGAGAGATGCCGTTATTAGCATTGATGGCGAAAATCGGGCAGCCGCGTTGCTCGAATTGCATGCTAAGGTGAGGAAAACTTTGGAGGATGCTTATGAAAAGGTAGCGGTCAAGAAGAATAAAGGAAGGAAAAAGCTGGACTTAAAGAGAGGTGATTGGATTTGGGTGCACTTCCGAAAGGAAAGATTTCCGAACCATAGGAAAGGGAAGTTGGCTCTGCGAGGAGATGGACCATTTTAAGTGTTGCAGAAGATCAATAATAATGCTTATGTCATAGATCTGCCTGATGATTATGCTGTTTCTAAGACATTCAATGTCACTGACTTGATTCCTTATGTTGCTTTGAAAGATGAAGAAGGTTCGATTTCGAGGACGAAATCTTCCCAAGAAGTGGAGGATGATGCAGGTCAAACTTATCATGATACGCTTAAACCTTCAAAACCATTCACGAGAAGTCAAGCTAAAGAGCTTCATGATGCACATTTGATGGTGAAGAAGAGCCAAGCGTTTGGCGTGTGATATTTGTTACTGTATTGAGATTATTGTGTAGTTATGGAAGACATTAATTCTTACTTTTTTTGGAATCCTACGTGACTAGTTCTTAAACTTAGCCAAATTGTGGCCTTTTTGTTAGTTATTTGTTTCCTAGTTGATTTAGGTTAACTAGTTATTCTTTTCCTATTTGATTTAGGTAAAGGCTCATTATATATAAGCCTAAAGACTACATTATTTTCAGCACCTTACATTAATTTTAAAAAATAAATTTCAGCCAAGCCTTTGTGCTTCCAAACGTGTGACTTTAACTTGTCCAATTTTGGTGTGATTCAAAATTGAACTTGTTTCCTTGGTTGATCGAACAATTTGCAAGATCATCGTTATCTTGAGGGTCGTCCGTATAGTATAGGTACTCCTTGATTTCATCAAGAAGGTAAGTAGACTAGTTCCTACTTGTTGTCTTGATAATTCATTGAGCGTCTTGCTTCTATCTTTTATTTTCTTATTTCCGCGTTTAATATTGCATCAAATGTGATATGGGATGAGGAAGAAAAGTTTGGTGGACTTCTAGTATCCCTCAAAGAAGTTGAAGATTTCAGACACTGCATCAATACTTGTAATCTCTCTGAGCTTAGTTTCAAAGGTAGCACATACACATGGTGGAATGGGAGAGCTGAGGAGGATTGTATTTTCAAGAGGCTGTACAGATGCTTAGCAAACTGTGGATTCAAATAGTGGCTGCCACAAATAGAGGTCATCCATTTGCCAAAAATAGGATCAGATCACTGTCCCATGCTACTAACTTGCAACCAGGCCACTTCACCAACAAAGGAAGCCTTCAGATTTCTCAATTTCTAGAAAAAGCACCACACTTTTAAAGAAGTGGTAAGAGAACATTGGAAAGTAGATTTCATTGGAGATCCTTTCATCATATTTAATCACAAGCTGAAGAAGTTGAAAAGAGCACTATCAACATGGAGCAAAGCAACATATGGAGACATATTTCAAAAGATAGTAAGTCTGGAGGAAGTAGTCAGAGTACATGAAGCTCAATTTGAGCTTCACCCTACTGTCAAAACAGAACAAGACTACAACTAGTACAAGCTGAATTGATCAGGTTACTTAACATTAGAAGAAGAATACTGGAAGCAAAAATTAGGCATGACATGGTTTAAAGATGGTGATACAAATTCAAAGTTCTTTTATGCACAAGTGAATGGCATAAGGAAGAGATTACAACTTAGAAGAATACAGAACAACATGAGCACATGGCTAGAAGACAATGTCGAAATAGCAGAGGAAGCAGTCAATATTTTCAAAGCACAGTTCCATGAGGACACCCCCCTACAACATTTGAACTACTGAAGCACATTCCTACACTGGTTGATATGCAGACAACTATCTACTAATGCAGCAACCAACAAAGGAGGAAGTTAAAGATGCAGTTTTTGGGTTGAATGCAGAAAGTGCCGGTGGACCAGATGGCTTCACTGGATGATTTTATCAATCATGTTGGGATATTATTGAGAATGATATAGTTGATATGGTGAAAGCAGTTTTTAATGGTCATGCTCTTCCTAAGTGTGTCACACACACAAACCTGGTGTTATTGCCTAAGAAGAAGGAAGTGCAGACCTTTTCAGACATGAGACCAATAAGCCTCAGCAACTTCATCAATAAGATCTTCTCCAGAGTAGTTCATGATAGACTCGTAAACATCCTGCCAAAGCTAATCTCTGAAGAACAAGCTGGCTTTGTAAAAGGCAGAAGCATAGTGGAAAATATGCTCTTAACTCAGGAGATAATAACAAACATTCGATTGAGAACTAAAGCAGGACCTAATGTTGTAATCAAACTAGATATGAAAAAAGCATATGATAGACTGTCATGGCTTTTCTTGACAAACCTTCTGAAGAAGATGGGATTTAAAGAGAGATTCATTGGTTTGGTATATGGGATTGTGGAAAACAATTGGTACTTTATTCTGATCAATGGATAGCCACATGGCTTCTTTAAATCCACAAGAGGAGTCAAGCAAGGTGACCCTCTGTCACCTACTCTATTCATAATAGCAACAGAGGCTATGTCTAGAGGGCTTAATGCTTTACACTCAAACCTCTATTTCTATGGATTTGGTTTACCCAAATGGAGTCCCAAGATAAACCATTTAGCATATGCTGATGACACCTTCATCTTCTCCTCATCAGATGCTACAGCACTGCAACTGATAATGGAAGTGCTGACTGCATATGAAAATGCTTCTGGCCAACTTATAAACAAGAATAAGTCTGTTGTCTATCTGCACCACTCCACCTCAGCATAGGTAATTAACAAGGTGCAAAGGATCACAGGAATCTTGAGGCAAGACTTCCCTTTTACTTATCTGGGATGTCCAGTCTTCTACTTGAGGAGGAGGATGGATTACTACCAAGGTCTTATACAAAAGGTGATGGATAAACTTCAAAACTGGAAAGGGAAACTACTATCTACAGGGGCCAGGGCAGTGCTTATTACACATGTGTTATAGAGCATGCCAATTCAGCTCCTTTCTACAGTAAATCCTCCTGCCTATGTGATTAACAAACTTCACAAGATAATTGCACAATTCTTTTGATGCAACTCTATTGGAAATCCAAGCAGACACTAGGCATCATGGAACACCTTAGGCTTGCCATGTGAGGAAAGGGTGCAGGTTTTAGATCCCTACATGACATGTCTACAGCATTGTTTTGTAAACTATGGTGGAACTTCAGAACAAAACCAAGTTTGTGGAGTTCATTTATGAGCCAAAAGTACTGCAAAAAACCCAATCCTATAATTGTTCCTTGGAGAGGCGGATCTCATATTTGGAGGAAAATGATTGAATGCAGAAGCATCATGGAGCACCAAATCCTCTGGCAACCTAAAATGGGATCTTCATTATTGTGGTTTGAAAACTGGACTAGACTGGGAGCTTTATACTTTGTTACTCCACCTGAGTTCATATGTGATGAAACTATACAAAACATACAGGATGTGGTGGATGAAGGCCACTGGAATGAGGAGAAGATCAAGGAGATTCTGCCAAATGAACTTGTTGTACACATAATGGAAAACATCAAACCACCAGCTATGGCAATGTGCTTGATAAACCTGTATGGATGCTTGAAACCAGAGGTGACTTCACTGTCAAATCTGAGAAAGAAGCAGCATCCTTCCAATGCTTATAGAAACATTTGGGTGCAAGGATTGCCATTCAAAATTGCTTTCTTCATGTGCAAAGTCTGGAGAAACAAATTACCACTGGATGACTTCTTCAAAAACTGGGCTATCACATGGCTTCTAAATGTTGGTGCTGTACAGAGCCACAGGAAGAAACAAGATAGCACTTTTTCTTCACATCATATGCTGCAAATAAAGTGTGGAGATACTTTCTTGGTAATGCAGGAATTGATGTATAGGGAATCACATTGCACCATGCAGTGACCAAATGTTGGACTGCAGATGTTGTCAATCGACTGAAACCAATAATGCAAGCCTTACCTTCAGTGATTGTATGGGAGCTTTGGAAGAGAAGAAATAGCTACAAACATGGAGACACAGTCACTATCAATAGAGTAATCTATCAAATCACCTCTACTCTTCAGCTGCTTATTAAAGTCAGAAAGCCATGTATTCAAAACATACCCCATAAATGGTCAGATATAATTGTTATGATGGAGAAATATACTCCCACCTTGAAGTACACAAAGGTGATCTGGGAATTTTCCAACCAAGGGAGAATTAAAGTCAACATAGATGGCACTTCCAGGGGCAATCTAGGTAGAAGCTCAATTGGCTTTGTATTGAGAAATGAAGAGGGAGATGTAATACATGCCTACAGCAAGGAGATCAAAGAAAGCACAAACACAGAAGCTGAGGCACATGCTACGTTGGAGGCCCTGAGATTCTGTATCCACAATGAGCATCTTCTAATAGAGCTCCATACTGACTCAATGATGTTACTGAAGAGCATAAAGGGAGAATGGAGAGTACCTTGGTCCATTCAGGAAACTGTTGTAGAAATTAAAGATTTAATGACAAGATGCAATGCAATAGTAGCACACACACTCAGGGAAGGCAACAGACTGGCAGACCATATTGCAAATCATGCTCTGGATATTGGACCTATAGATTGCCATTGCTTTGATGATTTAGACACACAAAGTAGAAGGTTGGTTAAAAGTGATAAAAGTCAATGTCCAAATCTAAGAGTAAAGGTGGTAGGAAACAGAGGGAATTAACTCTACCAAAGGAAAATGAGCTTACTGGAAATCACAAAAACAGCAGTAGTGATGCAGAAAGAGTGGAGTTATGCAAAATGATACCTTTGACAGGAAATACTAGAGTATTGCAACCACATAATCCAAGACTACAACAATGGATCACTACCATATACTTGAGACCAAATAATGATTTAACATGCATGTTAACTCTGCAGGTACACTGGTGGCACCAAACAAAGTATGGCACCAGCAAGAAGCCAAAGGGAGGCCGTGATGAGGAGCAGACAATGGCTGCAGGATCTTATATAATCTGTGTACTGTTGTTTGCAGGCACACTGTTATACCTAGGCTACCACCACAAGCATCATCACAACAACTGTAATAAGGAGAAACTGGAGAAGTGGATCCAATCTAACATGATGTTCTTTCTTACAGGAAATGCTGACAAGGGCTGCCATCAACACCTGCTCACCTCTTTAGCCACCAGCACCTTGGATTCAAGCAGCAGTGAAATGTTAATCACTGTGAGGGATCATCTTACTACTGAAGAAGCAATGTGTCCTTACATTGCCTCTTTGGTTAGTAGTCTGGATCCCAATTACTCCAAGCAACCTCAACAAACACAAAAACACAATCTCAGTATATTTCTCAACTCTGCAGATAGCTTGGAGGAGGCCAGATCATTGCTGCTATTGCAATTACAGCAATCATCATGGATCCCCCTTGCTAGCATACAAGACAGCAACTCGGCAACACACTTATATAACAGCAGCAACATAGGAGCAGCAAGATGGACATCCCATATCACCATAAAGCACTGGTACCCAATCATCACACAACTTAGTAGGAACAACAACATGGACTGGCAATCACATAGTCTGCAGCAACTACAGCAGCCAGAAGCACACCTAACAGACAATCAACAGAAGCAACACTCTGAAGATTATAGGGTCACAAAGCATCCAAGTCAGCATGCAAAACAAAGACAATTTCCATATCATCAGCAGCAAACAAAAATCCAAAAAAGCAATAACATAAATACCATTTTCACTACTGAATCCAGCACCCTCCACAATACTGTAATCAACTTCAAATGGTCCAGATTATTGCTGCAGTTACAAGGTGTGGTATTAGCACCCTTGGTGCTCAATCTGTTGCAACTACAGCAATCATCTTGGACCCTCCCAGCCACATTGCAATACTGGGAACCTGACTTCACTCAGCAGCACATCAGCAATCCACAAAGCCAACAGCCATCATAGGAAACTGAAACACCAACAGACCCTCATCAGAAGCAGCACAGGAGCAAGGATATACTCAGGCATAAAGCACATCAACAGCAGCTTCAAGAAATAGAAACTCAGCCCGCAAATTATTAGCAGAAGAAGCACACATACAAGAGAAACAACAATCCAATTCAACCATCATGGATCCCTCCAGCACTCATAGTCTACAGACATCCAATCAACACAAAGCAGCACAGGAACAAGGATAAGCACAGACATAACTCAATTCAGCAGCAGCTTCAAGTCCCAGAAACACAAACTCCAGCCCTCATAATTCACAAAACTCCAATTAACTCAAAGCAGCACATGAACAAGGATCTACACAGGCATAAAGCAAAACAGTAGCAGTTTCAAGACATAGCAGCAGAGTTAATAGAATACCAGCAGAAGAAACACTCATCCAGGAACAACTACAATTGGAGCAGATCACTTCAAAACACACTAACCTTATACCTGAGTGTCCAGCCACAAGAACAAGCAGTACTCCCCCTCAGATGCAGAGAATCAAACAATCATCAACAACAGCCTCATCCTACAGCACACACCATATCCAGCTTCAACAGCAGCAACTGGAAAACTGCCTTGCAAACAACACAAGCAACACTGATGTTCAGATTCAAGATATTTTTTGAGAGCTATCTTCAACTTGGCTTTAGCTTTCCTCAAAGTCAAAGAAAAGTTGAAGATAGCTCATGCCTTTTTTTCACTCTTTTGAAACATCTTATAGATAGAGTCAAAAGCACATAGTAGGGAGCAAATCCCCCTTTAACTTAGTAGATATAGGAATACATGTACTTTTTTGTATAGCTGACCTAGAAAAACTCACTTTATGTTTGTACAGACGATTGTCTATTATCAAATAGACAACCGTTAAATCACCTTAGGTCTAACCCCCTACTACTTTCTAGGTACAATTAGTCATCACTTTAGAATGACTAATAGTACAGGCCTTTTCTTTTGAGAGGTAAGGTTTATGTCCCCCTTCACTGTTGTACTTTAATTTCAGTAATAAAAATATAAATTTAGCCAGAAAAAAAAAAAGAACAAGCAGGTTAAGGCGTCTAGAGAGAGAGGTCTGGCAACGAAGAAGGCGACTGGGAGGCGACTAGAGAGAGAAAGCTCTCGCGAGCTCTAATGGCGACGCCGGCCGGCGCGTCACCGGCTGGAGAACCTCCCCCCACCACCTCTCAACCTCCCACCACAACCCCCAGCAACCCACAGCCACTAAATTACTCCCACATCCTCAAACATGCGACACTAAACTCTGCGAGACCTGCGAACCCTAGCTCAAGTTCAATCACACCAATTTCGTTCAAGAAAGCAACTTTCTTACATGGACAACCTATTGCCAAATTCACAGAAGCATAAGTGAATTGCATGAACACAATTGAAGGGCTGCAGTATGTTGTTCTAGGCAAATTCTCATATGGCTGGCCAGACATCAAAGAATTGCGAAGACTCATTCAATTACAGTGCAGAATCAAAGGTGAATGTAACATAGGTTTCTTTCGAGATAAGCATGTTCTAATTAGATGTTACAACCCGTAATTTTGTACGTTAGATTGTGCTGTAAGATAGTTTACATATAAGAGCCTAAGAACCCGGAAAATAGTTCAAAAAGTCAAGAAAAGAGCAAAGGGCTTCGCAAAGTTGGATATGCTACCGCAAAAGCCACATGCGGGCCGCATATCCAACACTGAAATCGCAGAACAAGCCAGAGTCTTGGGCTAGGACTAATGTCAGAAATGCGGTCGACTATGCAAATCGCATTTTGAACATAAGGTATCGCAGACTGGAACAGAGTTCTGGGTAGAAATCTATGTCAAGAATGCGGTCCAAGAATGCGATCGCATTTCTTACATGCGAGCTGCAAATCTGTCCTTCTGTGTCGCAGAGTGTAACAGATTTTCGAGCCACGGTTCGCGTCCAAAATGCGAACCACATGTTGATTATGCAACGAGAATACTATCGCAAATGTGAAAGCGTCAGACACGTGTATCACTTATTGACTGACCTATAAAAGGGGCATACACCCGTTATTTCACCATTTCTGGAACTCAAGACCAAGAACAACCACCTGCAACCCTTCTCAAAGAAGTCCCACACAACTTTAACTAATTTCTTCTCCTTTCAAGTTCTAAAATGGAGAAAGAATCTAGAAATTGAAGAATTGGAGAAAAACCTTAGCTGATTTTCCTCCTTCTGCAAGCCCTAATTGAGAGTAAGACCTAGAAGTTGAAAGACCAAGGAGAACGGCTGAGATATTCCACATGCAAGGTAAGTCACCACCCTCTTTCATGCATTCTTTTCCTAAGAATCCTTGGAAACTCGTTTTATGCATAATGTGAGCCCTAGGTTGAAGTCAATCACTGATAATGGACTGGGTTGTAATTGTTTTGGGTTGCTATTGGGTTGCATGTCTTACTACTGTTATTATGGAGGTTTAGAAGGAGGGTGTGAAGAAACACCATATAAATTTAGGGCTGTGGCTAGTTATAAATATAACATTAGAGGATAACGATAGTATCGCTTCTTTCATTGTAGATTAAGGAAATTGTGACAGTGCATAGCTTGAAATTGACGCAGAGAATACCAGGTATGTAAGACCAGTCCTTTCTTTCTTTTGCACGACTCCGTTTATACATGATACAATGAACGAGCCTCAAAGATACTCTATTCTTAGAATATAGGAGTGCTTATATTGTTTCCCCTCTTATGGGAGGATTGATACGTTATTATTTCTTCGACCTCACGTCACCATGATAGTATGATTCGTATGAGTCCAGCATGCATTATCTATTTTACTTTACCGCGCCGCGCTATAGTCGGTCGGGCCGCGCAAATATATGTTTTACTCTACTTAGTCGCGCTATAGACGACAGCTATTTTACTTTACCGCGCCGTGCTATAGTCGGCCGGGCAGGCACCTATTGTGCAACCACTGATTAGTTGGGTATGATGATGAGGAGGCCCACACAGGCGTATATATGTATATGATGATTTTCACAAGGATATATATATATATATATATGCATATGCACGTCAGGCATGACATGGTTAGTCTTCCTCAGAGGCATTCAGATGGTACAGGTTGTATGTTTCTTATCCTGATGCTTATTATTGTTCCTACATTATGTTTCCTGTCTTACATGCTCAGTACATTATCCGTACTAACGTCCTTTATTTGTGGATGCTGCATGTCGTGCTGCAAGTCCGGGCAGACAGATAAACGAGGCTCCCCCACCACAGTAGGCTATCCAGTTCAGCGGATATTGGCGAGATCC
Organism: Nicotiana obtusifolia; assembly: GCA_002018475.1. Lineage (NCBI taxonomy): Eukaryota > Viridiplantae > Streptophyta > Magnoliopsida > Solanales > Solanaceae > Nicotiana > Nicotiana obtusifolia. Next base: position 16,845 of record MCJB01051473.1, on the reverse strand, counting down.
ATCCTTCGGACTTGCCGTAGTCTTGGTATGCACTTTGTTATAGGCATTATGGGCATGTCGAGGCCCTGTTCCGACACAGGTTGCACTATGCATGTTCTTGTAGAGGCTCATAGACAAGTGTTGGGTTATGTATATACAATAGAAAATGGGCTGACTTATGTACAGTTGAATTGCCTTGTCGGCAAACGTCTATATTTTGTTGTATGGTTTTGCATTGCGGCCTTGTTGGCCATATTATGTATATAAGTATGTTCATATCATGGTATGATATTTCAGTTCAATATGATTATTGTTCAATATTGTATGTGTATGATAAGCTTTATAGATAACAAAGAAAGTTAGACGAAGGGTACGCCGGTGCCCGTTGAGTAGGGTACGGTGCCCGTCGCGGCCCTCCGGGTTGGGTCGTGACAATTATGGTATCAGAGCAGGTCGTGTCCTAGGGATTGTCTATGAGCTGTGTCTAGTAGAGTCCTGATTATGGGTGTGTAGCGCGCCATATATTATAATCAGGAGGCTGCCTGACATTTAGGAGTTGTTACCTTCTTTCTAAATCTAGATCGTGCGTAGAGCTGAGTCGTAAGTGTTCGTCTCTAACATTCGCCTTGTTTTCCTACAGTGATGCCTTCGACTAGGAAGCAAGTAAATAGTAGACGACTCAATACAGAAGCGGAGAGGTACCAGCCAGGTGCCCCAAGCTAGAGAAGGCCAAAGTGAGCCTCAGAGTGAGATGCCGTCTCAGACCTCATCTACTCCTCCTTCCCTAAAGGATATTAGAAGCCACCCAGCATCTCCAGTCCCTTTATCTGGTACTAAGGACCAGGACTTGCGGACTGCGGTACAGTTGTTGACTAGCTTGGTAGCTTCCCAGACTCAGAGGCAGAGTACCGACGCTACTGATGGACCGGTTAGTACGAGAGTTCGAGATTTTATTAATCTTGACCCTCCAGTGTTTACCGGGTCTGATCCTAAGGAGGACCCGCAGACTTTTATTGATCAGATACATCGCACACTACGGGTTATGCATGCTAGTGGTACGGAGGTAGTAGAATTGGCTTCTTATCGGTTGCGGGATTTAGCAGTTTTCTGGTATGATAGTTGGGAAAAATCTAGGGGTTCAAATGCTCCCCCACCTATGTGGAATGAATTTTCTGAGGCATTTCTTAGTCACTACCTGCCAGTTGAGGTACGACGAGCTAGAGCTGATAAATTCTTGAACCTTAGACAAGGTAACATGAGTGTGAAGGCATATAGCATGCAGTTTGATTCTTTGGCAAGGTATGCTCCTCACATGGTGGCCGAGATGGGTGATAGGGTTCATTTGTTTGTGAATGGATTGGGACCACATCTGATAAATGAGTGCACGACAGCGTCCTTGATAGAGGGCATGGATATTTCTCATATTCAGGCCTACGCCCAGACATTTGAAGATCGTAAGCGCCAGTAAAGAGCAGACAGGGAGCAGGATAGGGGCCAGCATAAGAAGACGAGATTCGCAGGGTATTCTGGTGACTTCAGAAGTAGTGGAAGGCCCCAATTTTTGAGGAGTTCGGCACCACCTGTAACTAGTGCTCCTCCACAGTTTCAGAGACCTCGGTATGATCGACTTACCCATTCAGGCCCAGGTCCGAGTTCGCGGGCATCAGGCTCGCAACATCACAGGGATACCAGCGGGACGAGACCCCTAACACCACATTGTGGTCAGTGTGGCAGGGCCCATTTTGGGCTATGCCGTCGAGGTTCTGATGCATGTTATTTTTGCTGACAGCCTGGTCATATGATGCGGGATTGTCCTAACAGAGGAGGTGGTGGTATGGCTCAGCCGACTGGATCTGTGTCTGGTACTTCCTCATCAATTCGACCTCCAGCACAGGGTCTCCAGCAGCCAGCAAGTCGTGGTAGAGGTAGGGGTGCAGTGCCGAGTTCGAGTGGTATTCAGAATCGAATATATGCTCTAGCAGGTCGACAGGATCTCGAGTCATCTCCAGATATTGTCACAGGTATATTATCAGTGCTTTCTTATGATGTATATGCATTGATTGATCCTGGATCCACATTATCGTATGTTACACCCCTTGTGGCTGATAAGTTTGATGTCGAACCCGAATTAATAAGCAAACCCTTTGTGGTATCTATTCCGATAGGAGATTCTGTGGTTGTCAAGAGAGTATATAGAGGTTGCACCGTGACGATTTGTAGTCGTCAAACCTCGGCAGATTTGTTTGAACTAACAATGGTTGATTTTGATGTAATAATGGGAATGGATTGGTTGGCATCATGCTATGCAAATGTTGATTGTCATTCGAAGATGGTTAGATTTCAATTTCCTGGTGAACCCGTCCTTGAATGGAAGGGGAACATTGCTACGCCGAAAGGTAGGTTTATTTCCTACCTTAAGGCAAGAAAGATGATCTCTAAGGGTTATATCTACCATCTCGTTCGCATTATGGACGCGGAGGCGAAGTCACCTATTCTACAATCAATTCCCGTAGTCAATGAATTTCCAGATGTCTTTCCAGATGAACTCCCAGGTCTTCCTCCTGAAAGGGAGATTGAGTTTGGCATTAATGTGTTGCCTGATACTCACCCGATCTCTATCCCTCCATACAGAATAGCCCCAGCAGAATTGCGAGAGTTGAAGTTACAGCTAAAGGACTTGCTGGATAAGGGCTTTATTAGGCCTAGCACTTCACCTTGGGGTGCGCCAGTCTTGTTCGTGCGAAAGAAAGACGGGTCGTTAAGGATGTGTATCGATTATCGATAGTTGAATAAGGTTACTATAAAGAATAAATATCCACTTCCAAGGATTGACGACCTGTTTGACCAACTTCAGGGTGCCAGATATTTTTCCAAGATTGACCTACGTTCAGGGTATTTTCAGTTGAGAGTCAAGGAGAAGGATATTCCAAAAATAGCCTTTCGGACAAGATATGGGCATTTTGAGTTCCTAGTAATGTCGTTCGTGCTAACAAATGCCCCGGCAGCTTTTATGGATCTCATGAACACAGTCTTCAAGCCTTATCTTGATGTGTTCGTGGTTGAATTCATTGATGATATCCTGGTGTATTCTCATTCAGAGGCAGAACATATGGGCCACTTGCAGATTGTGTTACAGACCCTTCGGGATCACAAGTTGTATGCGAAGTTCTCCAAATGTGAATTTTGGCTGAACTCAGTAGCATTCCTAGGCCATGTAATGTCTGATGAGGGTATTAGTGTCGACACTCAAAAGATCAATGCAGTGAAGAGTTGGCCAAGACCCACAACACCGTCAGAAGTCCTCAGTTTTCTAGGGCTAGCAGGGTATTATCGAAGGTTTGTAGAAGGTTTCCTCTATATCGGCACCATTGACCAGGTTAACACAGAAAGGTGCCGAATTCCAATGGTCCGACTCTTGTGAACGGAGTTTCCAGGAGCTAAAGAATCGGTTGATCTCCGTGCCAGTGCTTACTCTTCCAGAGGGAACAGAAGGGTATGTGGTATATTGTGATGCTTCAGGTGTAGGTTTGGGATGCGTATTGATGCAGCATGGGAAGGTGATCGCTTATGCGTCAAGGCAACTGAAGAAGCATGAAAAGAATTATCCAACCCACGATTTGGAATTGGCTGCAGTAATATATGCTTTGAAGATATGGCGGCACTACTTGTACGGCGTCCATGTTGACGTCTACACAGATCACAAGAGTTTGCAATATATCTTCAGTCAGAAGGAATTGAATTTGAGGCAACGATGTTGGCTGGAATTACTGAAAGACTACGATGTCGAAATATTGTATCATCCCGGTAGAGCCAATGTTGTGGAAGACGCCCTCAGTCGTAAGTTAATGGGAAGCTTAGTACACATCGAAGCGGGTAGAAGGAATTTTACTAAAGGGCTTCATCAGCTGGCCAATATGAGAATCAGATTATTAGACTCCAAGGACGGAGGTGTTACTGTGCATAATACATCAAAATCATCTCTGGTAACCGAGGTAAGGCTGTTAAGTGGTCCGGGCCAGGTCCGGGACCGCGGGCCAAACGGGCCTCGCGGGCCGGTTCAAACGGGCCTGGGCCTTAGTGGTGCAAAAGCCCACCGCGGGCCGGTCCGGACCAAGGAGCCCACGAGCCCGGGACCGTTTGGCCCCGGACCGCCAGGCGGGCTTGGGCCAGGCTTAGCGGGCCAAGCAGGCCTGGGCCGGGCCCAACGGCTTTTTTTCAAAAAAAAAAAAAAAAAATTTTAAAAATGGCCAACGGCCAGATTTTTAAAATCTAGCTGTTGGCTTCAATTTATGGCCGTTTGAAGTTCAGAAAAATAGCCATTTGGCCCCTAAACTTTGTTTTAAGCCCAAACTTTTTATAAATACACTTTTTACCTATTCTCAACTATAAATACCCCCTCATTCTTTCAATTTTACTCACAAATTTATCAATCTCTCTAATTTTCTTCCATAATTGCTTACTTTGTTATTGCAATTTCGTGAAAAATTGTGAAGTTGGTGAATTGAAGTATTTAAGTCTTTAAGTCTTCAACGATATTTAATTTTCAAGAAGTTGTTCGTCATTTCGGTAACTCGTTCCAACTCTTTAAATTTTAGTATTATTGTTCTGTTTGTTTTATTTAGTATAATTATAATTAATATGAATTTTTTTTTGAAAAAAATATTTGGTGGTAAGGGTAAGGGAAAATCAAAAATTGGTGAATCTAGTCGCCAAGCTACTACTCCTCCCCTTGTTACCTGTCCTCCTACCTGTTATTCTTGATAGTGATAACCCTTGTTTTCAATTTTCGGATAGTCAATTTTGCCATGATGTTGCACCAGGTCAACAATTAGATGAAGAAATTATGAACGCTCTTTATCCTAATCAAACTATATTTGAAAATGATGCGGAAAATGATGATTTAGATGAAACACAGCCTGATTTAGATGATACACCTACTAGTCCTATTAATAACCCAACTGATGCCCCGCCTGACCCTCCTGTAGTAACCCTTACATTTAATAGAAGACCTACTAAACGGCCCGAAACATCTCTTGTTTGCATTTTTTTACTCAATTAAGAGAAGAAAATATGGCTAAGAGTAAAACTTGTGGGTCTTTGATGGCTCATAAATTTACTGGCAACCGTAGTGGTACGGGTAGTTTGACTAGGCACATATTGAAACACCCTAGAGATAAACAAAGATATTTACAAATGAAAGCTGCGGAAGAGGGGACAAGTGTAGATACTGCGGTTCACCCTAGTACAGGTTCAAATCTAGTTCAACCTGGAATTAACACTGTTACCGGTGGAATTTTATATTACGATCCAAATAAGGATCATGAAGAATTAGCAAAAATGGTAACTGTTATGTGCTTACCATATAGTTTTCCTTCTAACCCCCATTTTGTGCAATATATTAGAAAAGTTTATAATCCTACTTATAAAGGATGGCCTCGTGCAACCGTAAAGGCCGATATTTATAAATATAAACACGAATATGAACAATATTTGCGATATTTATTTACTCATATAGATTGTCGCATTGCTATTACTACGAATATAGGTAGAAGTGCCAATGACTGTGATTATCTAACCGTTACAAGTCATTGGATAGATGAGGACTGGATAATGCAAAAGCGCATTATTGCCTATAGAATAATTAACTCACGCCACACAGGTAAGTTTATTGCTAATACAGTAGTAGATATTTGTAGATATTTTTGTATTAGAGATAAAATAATGTCTGTTTCAATGGATAATGCTTCTAGTAACACTAATGCAATAGGCTTGCTTACAAGTACATTAAATCCCGCATTTTGTAATATTTTTCATGTTAGATGCATTTGTCATATTTACCATTTAATTATTGGTGAGGGTATGAAAGTGTTAAATGTAGAAATTGAAAAGGTAAAAATGGCTCTTAATTGGCTTTTTTATTCAAACCGTAGAAGTAGACTTAGAGAATATTTTAAAAAATGTGATGAATTAGGCCTTAGGGAAAGAAAGGTTCCTAAACCTTGTCCAACTAGAAGGAATTACATGTATGAAAGTCTAGTTGTCGCCTATGAGTATAGAAACCCAATTAGCGCAACCTACAATGCTCGTGTAGGTGATGGTGATGATGATGATGACGAGCACCTTACTAATCAAGACTAGACTAATGTTAAAATACTTGTAGATTTTCTAGAACAATTTCATGTTGCAACAAATGAATTATCTGGGCAGTACTATCCTGCTATTTCTAATTGTTTAGTTTATATTGCTGCACTTGCAGATTTATTTTCTCAATTTTCAGAGGGTGGGGTAATTTATGAATATGCAACTAATTCTATGAAATCTAAGTTTAAAAAATATTTTTTCCCTATCCCCCCTATTTTTGGTATTGCTGCACTGTTAAACCCAACAATGAAATTAGGAGGTCCATACTTTTGGTATTCTAAAATTTATAACTCTTTATCACTTTCGCCTGAGGAATTTGCTACACTTGGAGATGCAAAAGCCTCAATTAAAATAAATGCACAAACAATTTATAATGCCTATCAAACTGCCTTAGATCATGCTAGACCCAATA
>MCJB01051472.1:9675-37921 GCA_002018475.1 Nicotiana obtusifolia | reverse complement strand
GGTGGTTGTGATGGTTCTGGAAGTGGGGCTGGAAGTCTTCCATCACCATAAGAGGATATTTCATAGTTCAAGACTTCAAGTCAAGTGACATTTTCATGCAAGTTTGGATATCAAAGTTTGTTAGAGTGTAATTTCGTTCTTTTTATTTATTTAATTATTTATTTGAGTTTGTTTGAACGTTTTGCACGTTATTAAGTGACATATTTTTCAGATTTTCCTTATGTTTAATGTCGTGTTATAATTATGAGTTTTAGAATTTCATTGTTTTATTCTTCTCTTATTTTCAATAATTGCGACTCATTTGAAGGTTTTTGCCTCGCGTTATTTATAAATAGTTAAGTATATTTATGAACGTAATACTTTACATCCACTAATTTAAAATTCTAAATCAGTTATTGCCCATCAATCAAAACAAGCCAAAATGGAAGGACTAAAGACGAATATTAGGATCAAGCAATAATCTAATTAACGAAAATAAGTGAAAACGTTAATGATATTGAGTTAATTTCATTTGCCAATCAAACGTTAATGATCATAGTAGTTTGAACATTACACATGTGTGGCACGTAAAGTCCACGGGGAGATTTCACGAGATCAATTTTTAAGATTGTTAGCATTAAATTTATTATTTAAGTTATAAATTTATATATATATATATATAAATATATATTATTTATTATATTTTAAATAATTTTTATACATAATTTTATACTTCGCATCAAAATAATTAGGTTTACATTGTATCGGGTCGGATACATTCGAGCATACAAGAAAGATCGGTCTCGAGTGCAGTCCGGGGTCGGACTGCTTTGAATCGGATTCAGCATTTAGGAAAGGAAAGCTCGAGGTCAGGCCTCATTAAATCAGAGCCAGAACGGTCGGAACAAGGCGGTCGAAACCGGTCTGGGTAAAGGCATTTTATGGTAAAATATCAGTTTCGTGTAACGGAAAGGTCGGAAATCTCGTGGTATACAGATATCTCGGCGGGAATTACGGCCTCAATCCTCAAAGATGTTAGACCAGTATTTTTAGGGATAAACCACCCTGTAATTAAGTTTTTTACCATATGTAGAATTCTTTTCTTCCCTATAAAGGGATACCTGGTTTCAATGTAAAAGAGACATATATGTGACCAGCAATATTAACTCTTAATTTCTGTCTATCTCTGGCCTAAATCCTTTATTTTTCACTACAAATTATTCCATCACAGAGAATACATTCAATCTCAACGGTTTGGTTATTCTTTTGCCTACTTAAGTCAATTCTTATTCATTGTTACATTTTAAATTGTATCGAATCGTTTCACGTATCTTTAATACCACGTATAAATTCAATTGTTACTCGTATTTTAGGGTAAACATACGTAAACCTACTGACGGGTTTTTATTATCACAATAAGGTCGTACAATGAAACGTACTGACAATGCAAAGTATTTCTTAGTTAAATTTATTTATCAACTTTTTATTAAACATATAAAAAAGAAACAGAAAAAGGAGAAATATATATATTTGAGCTTGTTAAAAAAGTGGAGGGTAAAACAATTTTGGTAGTAGATTGAATATAAACTCAAAGTTAGTGGACCAATTTGGCATTTTAATCAGAAACCTGCAAAAACTCCAAAGGGTTTATCACCATTCCTACAAATTTTCCTCTTCGGTCTCAACTGGGAACTGTTCTCCGTTCTACTCATCACTTATAAGCAGCGTTTGATTCTTTAGCAAAGAAAATACGATAAGTGAAAACGGTTCAGAAGGAAAATGGGGCCTAAAAATTGCAAAGTATGCGACGACGCACAGTCAAAATACAAGTGTCCCAATTGCTTCATACCCTAGTAAATTTCCCTTTCTTTCTCTGCTAATTATTTGAATTATGCTTATGTTGCTTTTACATTTAATTCTGGGTTTTGAGTTAGATGATTCATACAGTGGACTTAATTAGTTTGGGATTGAGGGGTAATAGCAGTAGGTTTTGTTAATTTAGTAATGAATTTAAGTTCTGTGCATTGACGGTGGAAAAAATATTTACACAAGATGTAACTTTCTCTATTTAATACTTTTAATGAGTTCAAGGTATATACAACATAAGTGTAAAGAATTTTTTACATTAGGTCACCTTTACTTGTTATAGCTGGTAATCTGTAATACAAATCTCATAGTTTAAGGAGACTTACCTGTATTTTTTCTTGAGTGATCACTGATCTGATAGTGTAAAATATCCTTACACTAACGATATAAATAACTTAAGGTATGGTAAGTAACTTGTTATAAAAGGTTAAACTACGTTGATGATGTAAAAAAATTCATTATACTATCAGTACATATAACTTAAATGGGTTGTGTTATTAGAAAGGTTATGGAAAGGCCCTTAAGTTTTTTGGTTGTTTTTGTTCTGGTGTTGCAGTTGTTCTTTGGTCTGTTTCAAGAAGCATAAAGGTTTGTTCTTGGAAACTCATTCTATGAATTTGATTATTCAATGTAGACACTACTTATTTGTTTCTGTAGATTAAGATGAAATGGGTTATACATGAGCTTATTTATGGATTATGCAGAAATTTTCTGTGTGAAACCGGAACCAGAACTGGAACCTTCTTCTGTGGAAAAGCTTGGTAAGTATAACTTCACAAATAAAAAGTAGGAATTTTTTTCATCTTTGTACCTCTGCATAATCACTATAAGAATGTGAATGATATGCATACTTTTGTTCCCTTTAATCGTAGTTGAAGTTTATTGTCTTTGTTAGTATATCGTAATCAAGAGCTTTAGCCTTATCTGGTTGTCATTTAACTATCCTTCTTGCTTCTAATGGCGCATTACATTCAATTAGCATCTTGAAAACTTCGGTATTGCACGAACCTTCTCTTTGATGAATGAGGAGAATCAGATTGAAGTTTCTGTCTGCTATGTATGTATAGTTTTAATTGTCGAGTTAATGGACTAATGAGTAATGCTTCTTACAACTTTATCTAAGTAGCATCTTCAACTGGCTTAGCGCTGTTCTCATTTTCCTGCATTCACATCTTACTGTTAAAACTATTTAGAACCACTATCTTATGCATCTTCATTAAAAAGATTAAGGGATTTATGAGAATAGGAAGAAAGAAGTGAATATTCTCTTGGTCCTTAGACTACCTTAATTTGTAGTTTGGATTTTTCAAACTCAACGCCTACTTCTTTTGGGGTAGTGTTTCACCTTCTATGTTTCTTTATTTCTTTTCATAATTATTTTGTATTACTAACTATGTGAAGAAACCAACATTTTTATGTTTTTCTCATGTAAATAACCGAAACATCTATTATTCCGCTTAAATCTTCATGACATTTTCTTTTTGAGCATATTTAACCTTTATTTTCCGAAAGTGCTATAAGCTTTCCCATTATCAAATTGGTCTTGCGTCCATCTGAATAGCCATTTCACTGCTGGCAAGGGTCCATTAGTGGGTAAGGTACGAGCGGAATAGAGGGAAAGTGAAGGGGAGGGTTACAGGGAACCGGAGGAGGAAGAAGGTGGGTTATACAGGCCACATGAGCCTGGGGGTTAGGTCGTCCGTTATTATAGGGCTTTGGGTATTTCTTAAAAGCTGATGGTTAAATGGCTGCAAAAGAGGAGGGTTGCTGGGGTAGATGGGAGGAAGTAGTTTTAGAGGTTTCAGTGGAAGCTGCTTACGAGGCTTGCGGATAGCTCGGGAGATGGTTGCTGACTTGCTGGTTTTGGATGTAATTGTTACAGTGGTCTAGCACCATAATCTAAAGAGATGGAAGCACTTTTTTTTTTTGTTGTTTTTTTGTCGTTTCTCCAAAGAGCATTGAATATTTGTCTTTGCGTAAAAGGCAAGTTATCATCATCAACCCTCTTGCCTATTGCTATATATTTAAAAATGATTCAGCATCATCTTACACTTCGACTCCGACTAGTTTGTGTGAACCAGTGATGAATTCAGTTGGTATAATTCAGGCATTATTTGGTGGTTTCATTTAAGCTTGATGTACGGTATGCTACTTTAAGATTGTATCATGCCTCAACTTGTATCTATCAGCTTCTGCTCCGGAATCACATGTGGAGAAGCCAATCTACGTTGATGAGCAAAGCGAGGTGCTGAATCAGTCGCGACTAGAGTCTATAGGTATGTTTCACAAAATTGTGTAGTAGAAAATAATACCGATTCTCAGGAAGCACCTGAGTATCTCATTCACTGCATGATTTCTGTAACATAGCAAGCGGATGACATATAACTGCCCATGCTCTTCATGAGCTTATCATATTTGTAAAAAATGCACATACTTGCGCTTCGAGAGGCAACCTCCAGATAAAAATTCTTGTTCCCTTCCTTAAGGAGGGAAATGGTGACGCTCAAATGGAAGAGAAAACGTGATATGTGTTTTCTCATATTATCTGAAATACACTTCATGTTCCTTTCATAAAACTGAATAAATAGTTTCTACAACATTATAGCTTGAAATCTGGAAGGATTTGTGCTTCACTATCATCTTTTATTAATTCAGACATCATTTTGTTTCCAGTATGATTTATGATATTAATGCATATGTCTTTGCTTAAGGTAGAAGGACATGATTTGCTTTGAATCTCACCGTAGTAAGAGCCAAAGCTACTGATACCGAGTTAACTTTGATTTTACTACTATACTTCTTCTATATTCTAGTTCTTCAAGAATTGTAGACCCCTTATTGGACATGTCTATAAATTTTTCAGATTTACAGCCCGTAGATTGACCTTTCTATAACCCTCCTCCCAACAAAAATATCAATTTATTAGACTAGAAATTGAAGGTTTTATTAGCAACTAATGAGTTTCTTATTATGTGCCAAACCAATATTCTGTTTCTTGAGTTTTTCATTTCCCCTGTGACATCTTCTAGCTTTGTTGCAGCTTCTTCCAATGAAATTCGTGAGGCTATACGGAACAAAGAGCTTCAAAATCTCATATGCCGCATAGATTCTTCTATGGATGCAGAGGCTGTAAGTACCATAGCTCTGCTTAATTTTTATTTATTTATTATGAGTGTGTGTGTGTATATATATACACACACTTACTTTGCCTTACCATAGACCTACTTAAATATCCAATATTGTGCTATTTTAAAAGATTTAGGGTGCACAGTCAAGTCAAAGGACAATATATCTACTTTAGTCGAAATGCTAATTGGAAAAGAAGTTGCAATAAATATTTGTTGCAATGGAACCTTCTCTCCTGCCGTAGATTGGACGTAGATATACAACCCAAACCATTATTCTTTTCTATTTATTATTCTTTTTATACTCACAAAGCAAATAACTATACCAAAAGCAGACAGTGGAAGGGATGAATCCGTTGTTAGTTCCTATAAATGATCATTCAGGAGTATTGTGAATAATTTTATGTGGTGGAACAAAATGTTTCTCATCTCCCCTTTGACTAGATCTCAAAGGAACGTTAATGCTGCTTCAATTTCTATTATCGTTTGTCAGGAACTTGACAAGGCAATGGAGAAAGAAGAATTTCGCATATTCAGTGAAAAGGTAAATGTGGCATTCCTCCTTCCCTCTAGCCAGTATACATAACAATTCTTACAAGGCAACACTTTCTGGTACTGCCTAATGTCATGTGACTGCAGATTTTGTCCATGATTAGTCAATGAAGACTTGAACAGATGCATGATTTCTTGACAATGAATGGTGCTTTAACAAAGGAAGATCTGAATTGTTCAGATGTTAATGATATACTGCAGATAGTTCTGATTCAGCATCTCCTTCAACTTTCATTAGGAAAAACAATCTGGTCGTTTCCTTGCAGTTTAGTTCATTCTACGCTCACAATCCTGCTCTTCTTCTATGGGCTTCTACTTCAAATTGTTTCTACCTTGAATGAAGTATGTAGATAAACAGTTAAATTAAATATTTGGACAATATTTCTTTCCTAGTAATCCAAAGGTGGAAGAAGGAAAGGAAGCTATGATGACCTAGCAACATCTCTAATTTTTATCGTACATTTTGCAGTTACCTTCTATTTATATCTATCTATATCTATATCATTATCATTTCATTATTATTATAAAAGTACGAATGTTGAAACGTTAAATGTTGAACGACAAAAATATCCTTAAAATGTTAATCGACTTTTATACCCTTAAAATTTTATCTCTTTTTGGGAAAACCAAATACCATAGTGGGTAAAATTGTAAAATTTAGGATTTTGCTTACGATAGAACTCTAAAATCAACCAAGATTTTAGAAAATCACTGCCACTACATAAAGGAAGCATACCTTATTTGTAATGAATTCTAATTCAATTACGCCTTACAACTCTATGTCCTTTATATAAGGAAACCTATTTGTTTATTATTAGACGAGGCATAAATGAGTTATTAAGGAATTATTTGTAAGATATGTGCGTAATTTTTTATTACGTAAGATAAGGAATTATTTGTAAGATATGTGCGTAAACTTATGAGAATTGTCATCAATTTCAATTTCTAAACCCAATGTCTACATTCTACCTCAATTTTAAGTATGAATTTGGACAATGTCGTACGTGCACAAGGCAATAATTTGATTTACATGATAGGTCACAATTAATTTTTTAATATTTGGACATTTTAGAATTAATAATCTATTAAAAAAATTACTTACGTTTTATATAAGTATAATTTCACATACCTCCCTCCAAATTTGGCCTGTAACACTAATCTTCCATGCAATTCATAACACAAAGTTTGCCTCCCTTGTTTTGATTTCTTAACTTAATAATTGTTTTAAATTATTTATCATTACTGCAACATGACATACCACCATTAAATTGAAGTCTACATGATTCGGCTAAAGAGACTTACCATATTTATTTTTAAGACTAAAGTCTTTCTACGAAGAGTTTAAAACTCAAATATTCATTCTCTAAATATATATATACAAAACGAAAAAAAACAGGCAACTACTCAATATATAATAGAGATAAAATTTACTAACATTCGTATGTACATTGGCTCTAAATATCTATATACAAAGATGAGAAAAGAAAATATGCAACTACTCAATATATAACATTTGTCAACGTACACATATTTTTTATGAAAGACAAAAAAAATATAATGAAACAAAAAGAATAACTTAATAATCGAATTTAAAGGATAAAGTTACATTATCTTTCTAAAATGATTGCTTAATTGACATATTTTGGGACGTGCCATAAGAACTGTTTATTTTTTTAAAGTTGGATGAATTTCTTTTTAATATAAAGTTGAAGGAAGAAGTACTTTTCACCTTACCTTTTAATAGTTAACGAGAGATATACGTGCAATGCACGATAAAAGCACGAATAGTTTATACTAAATGTTGAACGACTAAATTATCTCCCAAATATTAATTGATTTTATGTCCTTAACTATTTATATAATTAAAGGATATAATTGTAAATTACCTAAAATAAAATTCTGTTCTAATTTTTGGACATACGTTTTTTTCTTTAAAAAAGACATCGAAAATATCATGAAGCAAAAAATATATGACATAAAACAATAATTTGATAATCAAAGGGGTAAATTGTAAGTACCTTTCTAAAATACTGCTTAATTAACCTAGAGTCGGATGTGAAGTATTTTATTTTCATTAATGTAATTCTCACAAATAAATAAAATGAATATGATGTACAATACGTTCTAAAAAGATTTTTCTTTTTGGTGCAAACGTTCTAAAAAGATGAGACAATAGTGGACAACTGAACCTTTAGATGAGGCTGAAATTTGTAGGAAAACTTTTACATTGTTGTATTAAGAAATTTGGTCGCAAAGTTTAGGAAAAGTGAAGAACATATATACTTTAAGGACCAAGGGAAAAAATAATATAATGGAAAAAATATATAAGAATAAAGCGCTAAATTAGTAAACTATTTGTAGGATTTAACTATATATTTCATGTAGGATAAAATTATAATCTCCATCACTATTTAAAGTCTACTATGAATAAGCTAAAAAGATATCTACAATTTAGAGTTAGATAAAAAATTTGATTTTCAATATAAGAAAGAAAAAACTTTTCATCTTTCTGTTAATGATTAGCGAGAAATATATACGTGAAACGCATGTATATAAAGGTTAGTTATTATAAAAGCATGTTGATACACCAAAATAACCTTAAAATAATTTTCACTAAGAGGCATAAGAAGAGGACACAAGTGGAAATAATGCACATTAAAATAAAGAGTTGTAATTATAATAGAAATTGTACTTAGTATTTAAGATTTGCCTGAAATATGCCTATTTTGTAATGGGTTCTAAAAATTTTTTCTATTAAAATACTACTTCCGTATAAAATAGAATTTTCTATATTGGAAATTGATGTTGCCCGTGAGTTGGGTCTTTTGGGAGTTTTTTCTTTAGTTTATTTTAAGCTTTTTTTCTTAAAACTTTTTTTACTTTTAGACAAGGCAAAGAATAATCTGCTAACTGAAATAATAAGTTAATCAAAGAAAATATAGAGTAAAATAACTTATTATTTCTATCATGTCAAAGTTGTAACGAACTAATTTTATATTCTTCAAAAGCTAACTATTTTTTTGTAAATAATTTTGTGATGGACAAAATTATAAGATATAAAAATTTAAAGTTAAGTAATAATAGAGTTCTTAAAATTTATAATGAAATTTCATAATAAAGATTTATTTCATTAAAGATTCAGAACTCATAATAATGTTTGAAAAAAATATCAACTAAAAACTGTTATTTTCCTACAATTGTAAGATTCAGAATAAAAATACTTACTTTACCTAGATTAACATGACAACAACAATAACATGGCAACTCAAAAACGTTCAAATTGTTGTGTTAGATTTAAAAGGCAATATATTTTGCTTTTTGGGTGTTGTACTGTCGGGATATGATTAGAAAATGATCGGTGAATTTATCGTTAGGGATCTTACACGATTACCTTTAGGAATTCTATTAGTATAATTACTTATAGGAAGTCTAATTCATATAAAATTGAACAAGTAGATATTTTTAGTCATGTAATCCTATTACTTTTACGATATATTCCTTAAAAATTCTTATTACTAATTTAATTTGAAAACGGATTATAATATCCTATTACTAATTTCATTAGAGAATGTATTATATTATGCAAATTCATTTAGAAAAAGGAGAGCCAATATTATTATAAAAGCATAAATACAATATTAACATACCAAAATAGCCCTAAAATACTAAACGGAAAAACTCATAGGGAAAGGACATAACTGTAATAACTTATTTTTGGGACTACAATACCTTCTATTTTTAATATTTAAGATTTTAAAATTAATAAAATTTTGTCTATTAAATTCTTATTAAAAATATGTAGAATCATAAGAATCCTCCGTATTGGCAATACATTACCACTCCATAATGTCCATACCAAGAAAAATAAAAGTAATATTAAATGAATTGCATAAAGAGTTGACATTGAGAAAAAGATACCCCCATGTTAATATATTTTTATTTTATATTTAAACTATTTTCCTACTCATAATTTTTTAATCAATTTTTCGTGTAATATTGAAAAATACCCAATTATTAAACAACAACTAAAAAAATATTTAAGAATACAAATGTGTGATAAAGGAAAAAAAATAGTTAGTAAGAGTCAATACCACTAACGATTCTACAAACATAACGATCTAAAAGTGAAATGTCATATAAATCTTTTACTCTTTGAAAATAAAATTTATGGTAGATGAAATTATAATTAAGATTAAATATTCAAAACAAGAAATGAACTAATATTAAGATATGAATCAACATAAAATAAATTATATTTTATGTTAAAACCAAATAATTAAATCTTTTAATTAATTATTTAGCAAGAGAATCCAATTCAAAAAAAATCTTAGGGTACATAAATTTATTCCATAAAAAGAGCGTTAGAACACAAAATAAAAAGATTAGTATATTTTTTAAGAATCAAAATGCTATACAAGTATATGAGGAAGCACAATTAAAGCTAAATCCTAAATAAAAATAAGCTTTCAAGACTATATTATAAAGACTCGACTCTAGTATAACGTGATTATTCTTTGTAGATGCCTCCGGTGGAATCGAAATAATATTTCTATGTCATGCATTACTTGCAAATGTCATATCAAAAGGCATGGCACTGTTAGCAATAATAGCAAGTGGTGTACCAACAACGATTTTATTGTGAGGCCACCCACTTTAGATTTGATATACCTCTTCGAACAACTTAAATAACCATCACAAATATATCAAAGCAGAGCAATAGTGCTAATTTATTAGGGAAGCAAAATTGACAATATGGGATGAAGCACTTATGGCTAAGTGTCAAACGATCGAAATAATTGTCCGGAGTTCTAGAGATATGGATATTAATGAACCGTTTGGTGAAAATTAATGGTTTGGGAGGTGAGGTTCTGTCAAGTACTACCAGTAGTTCCAAAATTGATAAAAGCAGAGACTATAAAAACTAGCTTGCCAAAGTTATACTTCTGGCCTCAAACGAAAATGATTCAACTGACAAGAAATATAAAGTAAGAACTGATCCAGTATTCAATGTCTTCTTTCTTCGTGTCGGAAACGAAGAAGAGCATCCAATAAAAGATAATTTGGTTTTTCCTGAACACTTGGTTATCAATCCCAATGGTAATGTTAGTACATTTAATAAGAGAAATATTTCTATCATTAGATTAAAACGCAATTTGTGCAAATTGCACGATAGAATTAAAAAGATATTTTAGCTAGAAAAAATGAATATATTGATCAACTAAATAAAAGGTTGATTGCAAAATTTATAGTAAAAATAAAATATTTTCCAGCTTTTGACTCAGTAGAAGTTGATACCAATAATTACTGCCAAGAAGTATACTTAAATACGTTCGTACCAAATGATCTTCTACCATATATGTTTGTTGTCAAGTTTCTTATTTCTTACGTATGTTAGTGTCAACGTATATATAATAGACTAAGTTAAAATTGATCGTCCATTATATATAGGTTAATTTTGAAGAAAAATATGCACATTTTGAGCATGTAATTTTTGCCCTACGAAAATATCCCTACAAAATCTACAAAAAATAACTTTTCTTATTGTTTTTGATTTTTGTAGAATTTTAGAAATTTCTCTGTCCACATTTAGTTGCATTTTTGTGCGTATGTAGTATTTCAAAATCATAAAAAATACCATAAAAATGTCCAATTCTTCATTGCATAGCACTTTAAATTTTACTTGCATTTTAGGATTTAATCACATACAAATGCTTAATTGATAAGTTAAAATCCCAAAAAATATATATTAGCTTTAATCAATTAGTTTAAGTGCTAATTGGGTCTTTGTTGCAAAATAAATGCAATTAGAAGCAATGTGGCTATTCTTGAAAATATCTAAAGGAATAATGAAATGATGTTAAGCCAAAAAAGGGACTCGGCCGTTGTTTCAAGCCTAGTTCTAGTCGTATCTCGTCCAGCCCAATCTTTATACCCGGTCCGCCCCATCGGTGACCAAAACGACACTGTTTTGATCACTTCCAATCTCAACCGTTGATCGCTCCTGATCCTACGGTTCTGAACTCATCCCTCACCCCCTATATAAGTGTTCGAAACCCGGTCTTCGACCCCCAAAACCCTAGCGACGCCTCACTGTTCATCTCTCTCACTCTCTCTCACAACTGCCGCCGGAAATGGCCTCGTGGCGGTGGTCTACCTCCAAACCACCTCAAATCACTAGCACATAATCTCCTTCGCCTCCTCATTCCTAATCCCTAAACCATTCCCTTCAAAAACCCTTACAACTTCACAGATTTTAGATATAAGAGGTTGGAAATCCTAATTCTGTCATTGTTGACTCTTGAGGTTTCAGAACGCGACTCGACTTGAAACTCACGTCAATCGATTGTTCTCAACGAGAAAAATCTATTGATGTTATTTTCGACTCGTTTCGAGAGAGTGCTCGGACCCGTTGGTTGACGAATGTTACCAGAAAAGCTCACTTTGTTGCTTAGGTAATGTCCATCCAATTTTCTTTTCTTTCTTTCTTCTTATCCTTCTTCTTTTGTTCTGTTTTTTTTTTAATTATTAGCATAATAGGTTTTAACAAAATAACTAATTCTATGTTTGCATGTTTAGGTTTACTTAAATATTTGCTAAATTAGATGCATTTAGTGATAAGAATCACTGTTTTCATGTTTGAAAGTTTTTTGGTTGCTCTGTGTTTTTGTTTACTTGATCAAATGGAGACTTTCCTTGATTGATAGGCCGGTCCATTAGTCTCGATTTAGTAAGTGTATATTTAGGCGGGTTTTGGGGGCTGTATTTGAAAAGAAATTAGACGTTAGGGGCCTTTAAGGGCTCGAAAGAAAAGGATTAACTGTAAATAGGCAGCCGGAAGTGTTAGTTACAAAAATATTCCTTTCCCTCTGACAGTCCCTAATTCATGTTGACATATTCCCTCCCCTTGTGAGATTCTCCGCTAGCTCCCAGATATATACACATTCCCTCACTCATATATAGACACACTGATAGACATAGGCAGGGAAAGAATTCACTGAAATCCAGAAATATCCTCATTCATCTTTGTTTCTCAGTAGAGAATACTTCCGGAGAAAAACCAAGTTCGAAACTTTAAAAATATATCAAAAGGGTTTCTCGCTGGTTATTTTTTTCGGCTGCTTGGTTTTCATCTGGTCTGAGTTTGAAAGTCGATTTTTGCCTTTACTCATTGCTGTGTCGCTAAGCTGTTGTTGGTTTCTAGGGCTGTCTGTTTCATTTCATCACTGCTGAGCTCCATCTCTTGATATCTGACCTTTATTTGGTCTTTTGATTGTTGTTTGAGTGCCTTTAGGTATGTATAAACTTACCTGTAGTACTCTATTGCACTTATAAATAGAAACTTGAACTGTTTGTGCTATGATTGTGTTAAACTCCATCATCATATTCGACTTGTGATTTTGTTTGGTACCAGCTTTCTATTTCTCTGATTGTTTAACTGAGTTGAATGTTGTGATTGAACTATCTGTTGATTTATACAATCATTCAATGTCATTGTTCAAGCCGAATATCATGAATGTGTCACATGTATAGATTCTTTCATTTGAAATCACTTCATAATTATGTAATTACCTAGTGGATGATGGCCTACCCCTGAATTTAGCGATTCATACTTAGGATGACACCTACAATAATGAATAGTCACTTGTGTGTATGACAGAGCTGATTTATAAGAGTAGTCCAGTGGCTATATTTTTCTTATAAGTCAGGAATCTGCTCAAAAGATGAAGGATATTGTTTAAGCTAAAGTCAGTTCTCAAGATTGATGAAGAAGATTCTGACTTTTACCATACCTTGGGGCACTTACTGATGGATGAAGGATATTGTTTAAGCTAAAGTCACACCATCAGATTCTTATAAGTCAGGATGCTGGGTATCACCAGGTTCTGATGGATGAAGAAGATGCAGAAAAGACGCTTTTTACCATACCTTGGGGCACTTACTGCTAGAGGGTCATGCCATTTGGTTTGAAAAATGCTGGGGCAACCTATATGAGAGCTATGACTTCCATCTTCCATGACATGATACACCAGGAAATTGAGGTGTATGTGGATAATGTTATTATTAAATCCAAAACTCAGGAAGGGCAGGTGTGAGATCTGAGGAGATTCTTTGAGCGTCTGCGTAGGTATGACTTGAAACTGAACCCAACTAAATGTGCATTTGGGGTTCCGTCTGGAAAGCTTCTGGGGTTTATAGTCAGCCGCAAGGGCATTGAGTTAGATCCGACAAAGATAAATGCCATTTAGGACTTTCCACCATCGAAGAGCAAGAAAGAGGTTATGAATCTGGTAGGGAGATTGAATTACATCAGCAGATTCATCGCCCAGCTTACTACCACTTGTGAGCCCGTATTCAAATTGTAAAGAAAGATGCGGCGATCAAATCGACAGATGAGTATCAAATCGACAGATGAGTGTCAAGAAGCATTTGATAAAATCAAAGAATACTTGTCAAACCCGCTAGTTCTGGTTCCACTCGAGCAGGAAGATCTTTGTTTTTGTACCTGGCAGTCCTGAAAAATTCTTTTGGCTATATCCTGGGGCAACACGATGTGACTGGGAAGAGGGAGCAATCTGTATATTACCTGAGCAAGAAGTTCACCAGTTATGAAGCCAAATACACTTTGTTAGAAAGAATTTGTTGCGCCCTAACTTGGGTCGCCCAAAAGCCAGACATTATCTGCTAGCTTACACCACATATCTCATAACCACGAGGATCCTCTGAAATATATATTCCAGAAGCCGATGCCTACAGGAAGGTTGGTAAATGGCAAATCCTGCTCATAGAATTTGACATTGTTTATGTCACTCGCACGTCAATGAAAGCCCAAGCCTTGGCAGATCATCTAGCTGAAAACCCAGTAGATGATGAATACCAACCCCTAAACACATATATTCCAGACGAGGAAGTGAACTTAATTAAAGTAATGCCAGAGGATACCAATACTTCGAAAATGTTCTTTGATGGAGCTGCAAATGCAAAAGATGTTGGGATCGGAGCAATTCTGATCTCACCCACAGGGCAGCATTATCCAGCAACAGCTCCACTTGGGTTCTTTTGCACAAATAACACAACCGAGTATGAAGCTTGCATCATGGGCATGAACATGGCAATTGATAGGGATATAAAAGAATTGTTAATTATGGGAGATTCCGATTTGATCATTCAGCAAGCCCAAGGCGAACGGGAAACTCAAGACATCAAACTCATCCTATACAGGCAATATATAGAATATCTTAGCAAATGGTTCAAGACCGTCGAGTTCAGATATATTCCTCGATTCCACAATGAGCTAGTGGATGCACTATCTACTTTGGCCTCAATGCTGTCGTACCCGGGTAATTGTCATATTGACCCATTGGAAATTCAAGTCCAAGAAAGGCATGGTTATTGCAATGCAATTGAAATGGAGTCAGATGTTCAGCCATGGTACCATGATATCAAAGGGTTTTTGAAAATAAAAGAATATCCCGAGCAAGCCAGTGGAGATCAAAAGAGAACTATCAGAAGGCTTGCAAGTAGTTTCTTTTTGAGTGGCGAGGTCCTAGACAATAGAACCCCATATCTGAATCTGTTAAGATGCGTAGATTCCCGAAAAGCTAAATAGATCATGAACGAAGTGAATTCCGGAGTTTGTGGGCCTCACATGAACGGATATGTCCTTGCAAAGAAAATCACCGAGCAGTTTATTATTGGATGACCATGGAAAAAGATTATTTCAGTTTTGTCCGAAAATACCATCAATGCCAGATACACGGCGACTTGATTCACGCATCGCCTTTAGAGTTACATCATATTTGAGCACCTTGGCCATTTGTTGCTTGGGGCATGGATGTTATCGGGCCGATCGAGCCAAAAGCTTCAAATAGGCACAGATTCATCCTGGTTGCCATTGATTATTTCACAAAGTGGGTTGAAGCAGTTACCTTCAAAGCTGTCACCAAGAAAGCAGTGGTGGACTTCGTGCATTCCAACATTATTTGTCGTTTTGGTATTCCTAAAACTATCATTACAGACAATGCTGCAAATCTTAATAGCCACTTGATGAGGGAGGTATGTGAACAATTTAAAATCACGCATCGTAATTCAACCCCTTATCGACTGAAAGCTAATGGAGCTGTTGAAGCGGAAAATAAGAACATCAAGAAGTCCTCAGGACAATAATTCAGGGTTCCAGACAATGCATGAGAAGTTTCCCTTTGCATTATTGGGGTATCGCACAACCTTGCGCTCGTCAATTGGAGCCACACCTTACTTATTGGTTTATGGCACTGAAGCTGTAATACCTGCAGAAGTTGAGATTCCCTCTCTTCGGATCATTGTAGAAGCTGAGATCGAGGATGAGGAATGGGTCAAAACCCATTTGGAATAACTGACCATGATCGATGAAAAGCGAATGACCGCAGTTTGCCATGTGCAGTTGTACCAACAAAGAATGGCTCGTTCTTATAATAAGAAAGTGCGGCCCGAAAAAATTTAAAGTAGGACAGCTCGTTCTGAGACGTATTCTCCCACATCATGAAGAGGACAAAGGAAAATTTTCTCCAAATTGAAAAGGTCCGTATATTATAAGAAGAGTATTGTGCAAGGGAGCACTGTATTTGGGAGATATCGGGGGAAATGATCCCGAGACAATTATCAATGCAGACTCAGTCAAAAGGTATTATATTTGACCCCCTTTTCACAACATTAATATTCTCTTATTGGGATAACGAAGGCTTTTATTCTCGCTACCCAAACACTATCAACCCTTTACAAACCCTTTGAGCCGGTAACCTTTTCTTTGATTACCCTCTTTGGAATGTGAAAATGTTACTAAGAAAAAAAAGAAGAAGAAACAAGGAAAATAAAAGAGAAGATAAAAAAAAACAAAAGGAAGAAACAAAAAAAAAAGGAGAAAGAAGAAGTAAAAGAAAATAAAAAATAAAGTACTTTAAACTACGTTTGGCCTGATTCCAAAAGGATACTTACGCAACCTCTTTCTGGGGATCAGTCACACCAAATAAAAATTCACATTCCCCCAAAAGTGGAAACTGGGGCAAATGTTACAATGGTTCAGTGACAGTTTTGCTTGAAAGGTTCCAAAGCTGTAATTCAATCCAAATCTTTTTTACCTAAATCCTTTTCAAGTCCTTCCGACCAATCAACGAGAATGTTAAAAGAATTGGAGGATACAGTCACTTGAATCTAATACAACCAAAATGAGAGAAACAAAATAAGAGAATCTTATTGGTGAAAACCCTCATGGGCACCATAAGGCGACGGCGAGCAGAGAAAATGAAAATGAGAGAGTCTTGTTAGTGAAAACCCGCAAAGGGCACTATAAGGCGATGCTGAGAAGATAAATGAGAGAGGTCAGCTGGTGAAAACCCGCAAAGGGCACTACTGATCGAAAAGAGGATCTTCACAGCCATTGGCATCCACACAGTCCTAGGCAAGGTTTCGAGGCAAGAGTGTGGTGAATTTCTGAGAGTTGGACAGTTTACACAAATCAGGAATCCCGTCTAAAAGGCATGTCATGTTCATTGAAGTCCACACGCACTCCAGATAAGTCCTTCTTTCCTTTCCCCGAAAGTGATATCTCTTGTCTAAATTCATTGTCCGTTACATTGTTTGTAGTTCTTTAAATCCCTTTCGATCTAACTTTGGTTCTAAAACTAAGGCAAAGAAGGGATGGCAAAACTGATTTACAGGGTTCTCGTTCGATACAAGCTAATGTGTAAAAAAGGCACCCAACCTCGGCAGGGGTATCAAGTTAATCCGGACTGGCCGTGGTGGTTGATGCTTTGAAATCAAAACTCTCGAAAGAAAGAAGTCATATTGAAGTGCCTATAAGGGCGAAAGTGAAGTTGAAAGGTTGAGTCCCGCGTGACTAACCATCTTGATAAGTTTGAAAAGCTCAGGATTCCCAAGTGCTCCGAAGATAAAACTGGAAGAAATGAAGTCGAATGCCCACAAAGGCAAAATAAAGTTGAAAAGGTTAGGTCCCACGTGACCATCTGTTGTTGTAAATTTTGGAAAAGCAAACATTCTCTAGGGCCGCAAAATGCAATTGATATTCAGGAAACAACTAATTGCACTTTGAAATCGTCATCATGATCTGGCCAATATCAAGTGATTGAAACGCTCAAGGCCGCAAAACCAACCACTGTTTCAAATTGACAAATTGTTTTTTGTTTGGAAAACAGGAAAAACAGGTGTAATCCAAAGGCAACCTTGCAAGAAGCAGGTGCAACCGAAAGGAAACTACGTGGGAGCTAGAAATAGCTTTGCAACAGCAACAACTCCAAAAGGGAAGTCTTCTCCAAATCCTTTCCTGCATTTTATATATTAAAAAAAAATGAAATGAAAATTAAAAGAAACAAAAGAAAGAAAATTCAAAATCATGGTAGTATAAGGTCTCCAATCCCTAGCTGCATTTTCCAACATAGGTTCTCCAATCCCTAGTTGATCTTATTTTAGACATAGGGTCTCCACTCCCTAGTCTCCTTTTCCAACATAGGATCTCCATTCCCTAGTTGATTTTCTTTTAGACATAGGATCTCCACTCCCAAGTCTCCCTTTCGAACAGAGGGTCTCCACTCCCTAGTTGATTTTATTTTAAGACATAGGGTCTCCACTCCCTAGTCACTTTTCCAACATAGGGTCTCCACTCCCTAGTGGATTTTATTTTGGACATAGGGTCTCCATTCTCTAGTCTTCTTTTCCAACATAGGGTCCCCACTGCCTAGTTGATTTTATTGTAGACATAGGATATCCACTCCCTAGTCTCTCTTCCAACATAGGGTCTCCACTCCCTAGTTGATTTTATTTTGGACAGAGAGTCTCCACTCCCTAGTCTTCTTTTCCAACATAGGGTCCCATTCCCTAGTTGATTTTATTTTGGACATAGGCCCTCCACTCCCTAGTCTTCTTTTTCAACATAGGGTTTCCACTCCCTAGGTGGGACACCATTTTGACAATGAGGGTACATCATTCCCAAAGAATCAGGTTTTCACCGGGTACATCATTCCCGACATTTATTGCTTTCAATAATGAAGTAGTATAGGGTTTTGTCACAAATAACTCACGAAATTTTCCTAGTGAAAATTAGGGCAGAAAATTTTTATTCGTTTGTTTATTTTGGTGTCTGAGCAAGTTTTACCTCGAGGCACAGGTTTCGAGATGACCTAAAGAAGAAGTCTCAATCCAAACAAAAACCAACAAAAAAAAAAGAAAAAAAGAAAAAGGAAAGAGGTGAATCCAACATACAGAAGCAGATAAAAGATATGGACTGCTCAAGACATGACTAAAGTCATGATCATTGCAATTCCTGTTTTGATAAAAAGAAGTCGTGGAAGAATGAACTAGCACTTGAAGCTAGCGAGCATCAAGGTTCAGATCAGAGGTAGCATGAAGGATCAATCAAGATTCAAGATCAAGTTTTGAACAACGTATAGATAGGAATCTTGTAAGTCATAGCTGATAGGCTTGTTTAGCTTCTTTTTCATTTTGACTTTGGTGAAATACAGAGTTCAGCAAGCAGCAACAGCAGCAACAACAGCGAAATCACGGCTTTTCAGTAGTCCCAGCTACCAAAACTTCCAGAACTACATTGACTTGATTTCTTTATAGCCAAGGATATGTAGGCAACCTTTGAACTATGGTTCGGTCAAACTTTTTCCAAATGCTCCCCACGGAGTATCAAACGGGCAAAAATTGTTCAGCACTTTTTCTTTGTCCGAAAAATGTTCATGTTCTTGAGTAAAAAGGGACAACTGTGAGCATGTAATTTTTTCCCTACGAAAATATCCTTACAAAATCTACAAAAAATAACTTTTCTTATTGATTTTGATTTTTGTAGAATTTTGAAAACTTCTCTGTCCGTATTTAGTTGCATTTTTGTGCATATTTAGTATTTCAAAATCATAGAAAATACCATAAAAATATCCAATTCTTTATTGCATAGCACTTTAAATTTTACTTGCAATTTTAGGATTTAATCACATACAAATTGCTTAATTGATAAATGAAAATCACAAAAAATATACATTAGCATTAATAAATTAGTTCAAGTGCTAATTGGGTCTTTGTTGCAAAATAAATGCAATTAGAAGAAATGTGGCTATTTCTGAAAATATCTAAAGGAAAAATGAAATGCTGTTAAGCCAAAAAAGGGATTGGGCCTTTGTCTCAAGCCCAGTTCTAGTTTCATCCCGTCCAGCCCAATCTTTATACCCGGTCCGCCCCATCAGTGACCAAAACGATACTGTTTTGATCCCGTCCAATCTCAATCGTTGATCGCCCCCAGATCCTACGGTACGGAACTCATCCCTCACCCCCTTATATAAGTGTCCGAAACACGGTCTTCGACCCCCAAAACCCTAGCGACGCCTCATTGTTCATTTCTCTTACTCTCTCTCAGAACCGCCGCCGGAAATCGCCTCACGGTGACGGACCGCCTCCGAACCACCCCAAATCACTACCACATAATCTCCTTCGCCTCCTCATTCCTAATCCCTTAACCATTCCCTTCAAAAACCCCTACAACTTCACAAAATTTAGATCTAAGAGGTTGGAAATCCTAATTCTGCCATTGTCGACTCTTGAGGTTTCAGAACGCGACTCGACTCGAAACTCACGTCAATCGATTGATGTTACTTTCTGCTCGTTTCGAGAGAGTTCTCGGACTCGTTTGTTGACGAATGTTACCAGAAAAGCTCACTTTTTGCTTAGGTAATGCCCGTCCATTTTTTTTCTTTCTTCCTTCTTCTCCTTCTCCTCTTGTTCTGTTTTTATATTATTTGCATAATAGGTAACAAAATAACTAATTCTATGTTTGCATGTTTAGGATTACTTAAGTATTTGCTAATTTAGATGCATTTAGTGATAAGAATCACTGTTTTCATGTTCGAAAGTTTTTTGGTTGCTCTGTGTTTTTGTTTACTTGATCAAATGGAGACCTGCCTTGATTGATAGGCAGACCCATTAGTCTCGATTTAGTAAGTGCATACTTAGGCGGATTTTGGGGGCTGTATTTGAAAATGAATTAGACCTTAGGGGCCTTAGGAGTAAAAAAATAAAAGAAGAAGGGCTCTAAAAAAAAGGACTAACTGTAAATTGGCAGCTGGCAGTGTTAGTTACAAAAATATTCCTTCCCCTCTGACAGTCCCTAATTCATGCTGACATATTCCCTCCCCTTGTGAGATTCTCCGCTAGCTCCCAGATATATACACATTCTCTCCCTCATATATAGACACACTAATAGACATAGGCAGGGGAAGAATTCACTGAAATCCAGAAATTTTCTCATTCATCTTTATTTCTCAGTAGAGAATACTTCCAAAAAAAAATCAAGTTCAAAACTTTAAGAATATATCAAAAGGGTTTCTCGTTGGTTATTTTTTTTGGCTGCTTGGTTTTCATCTAGTCTGAGTTTGGAAGTCAATTTTTGCCTTTACTCATTGCTGTGTCGTTAAGTTGCTGTTGGTTTCTAGGGCTGTCTGTGTCATTTCATCACTGCTGAGCTCCATCTCTTGATATCTGACCTTTATTTGATCTTTTGATTGTTGTTTGAGTGCCTTTTGGTAT
Source organism: Nicotiana obtusifolia (assembly GCA_002018475.1). Taxonomy (NCBI): domain Eukaryota; kingdom Viridiplantae; phylum Streptophyta; class Magnoliopsida; order Solanales; family Solanaceae; genus Nicotiana; species Nicotiana obtusifolia. The sequence continues at coordinate 16,829 of MCJB01051472.1, read as the reverse complement.
GTATAAACTTACTTGTAGTACTCTATTGCACTTATAAATAGAAACTTTAACTGTTTGTGCTATGATTGTGTTAAACTTCATTATCATATTCCACTTGTGATTTTGTTTGGTACAGCTTTCTATTTCTCTGATTGCTTAACTGAGTTGAATGTTGTGATTGAACTGTCTGTTAATTTATACAATCATTCAATGTCATTGTTCAAGCCTAATATCATGAATGTGTCACATGTATAGATTCTTTCATGCTGAAATCACTTCATAATTATGTAATTACCTAGTGGATGATGGCCTACCCCTGAATTTAGCGATTTATACTTAGGTTGACACCTACAATAATGAATAGTCATTTAATTGTGTGTATGACAGAGCTGATTTGTCAGAGTAATCCAGTGGCTATATTTTTCTTATAAGTCAGGAATCTGCTCATAAGATGAAGGACATTGTTTATGCTAAAGTCAGTTCTCAAGTTTGATCATTGGTTGATCAAATTTGGAGATTGAAAGAGTCCATGCAATACTGCAATGTGTTAGTTGAAAGCTTCACTTTCCTACAAGCAGTGAAGAAGAATCTGGAATGCAGATGTATGTGTAATCATGTAGTTGTTTTCAATTTTGAAGTTGTATTTGATAGGAATAGCTACGGTGACGTACTAAGTCTAATTCTAGCATATTTGAATTCTTTGTCCATTATTGTAGTTAAGTGTACAATATTACGAACATTACATGCTTTGGAAGCTGTATTTGATAGGAATAGTCACAATAATGTACTAAATTTTCATTCCAGCATATCTGAATGCTTTGTCTATTATTGTAGTTAAGCATACAGTATCATGAACATCATATATTTCACTGGAACTTGTAACATTTACGAGCACTTATATGATTTTGAGTTAAATTGGGCTTAAAAGTAAGTTGGTCCAGTTAGTTCACCACAAATGTGGTATGCAGGAGTGTAGGCGATTTGGGCTTCAATCAAGAGCCCATTAACACTTCAGCTGGCCCATAAGGGATTTTGTATGGGCCCACTGACATCAATTAATTAAAAAGGGTCGGCAGATGTGCTAAGGGCTTCGCAATTAACCCAAGCGTGCTCATATCTAGTTTGCTCCAACATAACTGAAATGCAATCCAAATTTTAGAATTATAATCCTCCCAGTTTAATTTAGCAAATAAATCTTCCAAGAATCCCAAGGTTGATCCTACAAAGAACTTCCATAAATTATGGCCTCACAGTGAAATACCAAGTAGTTAGAAAATATAGTTCTCAAATATTGTAGTTTGCTTTAGGCACTTTTAAATAAATCATCATGACTATGGGTAAGGTTCCCGTGACATAGTCAATGATACGTAAATCCTAATTCAAGTGTGCATTTCACGTGACTTGATCACAACTTCAAATGATAATAATAATAAACATGTTGTAAATTGCGGGTGCGTTTCACGTGATGCGATTCGCAAACGTGTACAAAAACAATGAGTGCGCAGCATCGCGACTTATTCAAATAAACTCCATAAATCCTAAAAGTAATTAAAATTCTATTAGAAGCAATTGGAAAGTTAAAAATGCACAATAGGTTTTAAATAATTAAATCAGATGATTAGACCAAGTATTAATTGTTAAGCGACCGTGCTAAAACTACGGAACTCGGGAGTGCCTCACGCCTTCTCCCGAATTAACAGAATTCCTTACCCCGTCTTCTGTGTTCGCCGACCATAAATAAAGTTACTTTCCTCGATTTGGGATTTTAAAATAAACTGGTGACTTGGGACACGATAATAATTATCCCAAGTGGCGACTCTAAATTAATTAAATAATCTCATTTCGAATAATGTGACTTTAATTGGAAAAATTTTGTATTCCCTATCCCTCAGGAAAAAGGAGGTGTGATACACATCATGCTATTGAAAAACTTAGATACGCCAAATAGCTTATGTAATGGCACACAAATAGTATATAAAATTTTTGACAATAACGTCATACATGTAAAAATTATGACACTGGTCAATGTGCTTCTAAGTATATTCTTATTCCTGAATTCAACTTTCGTCTTCCAAAACTAAGGAATATCCTTTTAAATTTGTGTGAAAATAATTTTTAGTATGTTTATGTTTTACAAATATAATAAATAAAGCACAAGGACAAATATCCTAAATATTGGACTATATTTATTGCAATATGTTTTCTTGCACGAACAACTGCATGTTGCCCTTTCAAGAGTGTCACGACCCGGATTTCCCACCCTCGGGAGTCGTGATGGCGCCTACTAGTGAAAGCTAGGCAAGCCAGTCAATCGGACTAATTACCACATTTCTATTTATAAATTCATTACATCACAAATGCATCAACTGAAAAGCAGTAATTCAACAAGCGAAATAAACGCAAAGGTAATACTTTACACAACTATCGCCGATAAACTATCCACAACGGTCTACCCAAGATCTGGTGTCACAGTTTCACAGACTATTTAAGAGTACTACAAACAGGGTCTGAAGAATATAATAAAATGCTGTTTTTGGACTACATAGAAGAAACAGATACAAGAAATGGACAGGGGACTCCAAGATCCGCGGACGTCTGCAGAACTATCTTGGGTCGCCTGAAAATCAAAAGTTGGAAGCTTCCTACTGTTCGTAGCCTGCGGCACTGGGATCTGTACAAAAGAGTGCAGAGTGTAGTATCAGCACAACCGACCCCATGTGCTGGTAAGTGCCTGTCCTAACCCCGGCGAGGTAGTGACGAGGCTAGGACCAGACTCCAGATAAACCTGTGCAATTTTAAGCATATATGTATCTACAGCAGAAGATAAAATACATAAACAATTTAAATGGGGAAAAGGAAAAACATACATCGGAATAGCAGACAAATAAAACGAAACGAATCATCAATGAATAAGGAAGAAACTGCAATTCAGCCTTTAACACAATGAAATGTAATACAATCCACCCTTTTTCTTCCAGTAACCTCTTGTTGCAGGCGTGCAACCCGTTCCCACTTACAGTAACCTCTTGTGGCAGGCATGCCACCCGCTCCCACATACATCACATCCCGTGGCAGGCGTGCCACCCGCTCCCACTTACAATATATACTGTGGTAGGCGTACCACCCGCTCCCACTTTCATAATATCTCGTGGCAGGCGTGCCACCCGCTCCCACTTTCATCATCACAACAATCACAAGAAATCCCGGCAAGGGAACAAATCAACATAACAACTTCCCAGCAAGGGAACAAATAATAGCAAACAATCATCCTGGCCAAGGGGAATTCAGCTATAACCAAACCAAACTTGACTCCTATTTAGCCCAATCAATGTTAGTACTCAATTACAGTCGAAGTTCTACAATTAACCTCCCAACCCAATTATCATTTTATTAACTCTAGACACGACTCTACTAATGTGACACTGGACCCTTTAAACCTCTACGAACTCCTTAGACGCTACCCATAATTTTGACACTGGACCCTTTAGACTCTCACGAACTCTTCACTCAACTAGTCTAGTTAACCATCGACTTTATACCGAACAAAGAAGTCTAGAACCATAACCAAAAGGAACAACTAAAATGAAGCAACCTTGTGGTAGGCGTACCACCCGCTCTCAATTCACAATATCTCGTGGCAGGCGTGCCACCCGCTCTCACATGCAACACATCATACCAAATCAAGGATAGTATTCAACAATTCGAAACAATAGTCACACAACGGTCATCCATACACAACCCACGGTCATGCGTGACACCAACGTATAGACACTCGTCACCATGCCTATACGTTGTTCTCAACAAGGAGCAATTTAGCAAACAAGACACGATTTCTAATCCCTCAAGCTAAGGTTAGAACAAACACTTGCCTTGCTTCGCAATCACTTCCTAGACTTCCAACAATTCTTCGTGTCCAACCTCTTAGGAACGCTCATGAACTTTAGGCGAACTCAATTGGAGCTAACAAGCTACAACTTGGTAGGGTGCCTTAACTCAACTGCAATTCTTGGCACAATTTGCAGCAATTTGAGCTGTGTCTTTGATGTTAGAGAGTGGGGTTTCTTGTAATATATGTTGGAGTTTGAAAGGAGTGATTCTACGGGTTTTTTTTCAGCTTAAATTGGGGTTATTTTCCGGCGAGTTGCAGCTGGTTCTTGGTGGGTTTAAAATGGGGAAAGTTGTGGTAAATGGGAGGTTGATGATTATAATTTGGATATGTTTCTCACGGATTTTAGGGTTGTTTTCAAGGTGATTTAGAGGTTGATTTGCTGGGGTTTGAGGGTGTTTTGGTGAGTTTTTCTGAGGTATTTGACGAAATAAGGGGTTTTTTGCATGTTAAGGTTCCTAGTTCCTATTTATAGTGGGTCAAAATTCGAGACAAAATAAAATTTCAGGTATCCAGAATGCGATCGCATTCTGGTCGCAAACTCAACATGCGGTCCGCATTTGGACCGCATTTCTGACATGGCATTTGGCCCAAGACTCTGCCTCATTCTGTGATTTCACTGTGAGATTTGCGGTCCGCATTTCTCACCGCATCTTTGACATAAAACTTGTCCAGTTCTCTGTTCCAATCTGCGATACAGGCAGCGCAATTTGCGGTCCGCATTTCAGACAGCATTTCTGACATGAACCTTTACCCAGAAATCTGTCCAAGTATGCGACGCCCATGTAAGATATGCGGTCCGCATGTTAGAAATGCGACCGCATATCCTGCATTACTTGCCTTTTTGAACTCTTATTAATTATTAGATTCTTATACCTCATACCCCGCAAGAATGTTAAGATTGCATAATTACAAAGAGGGATTTGCACTTAAAACAAGCCAAGTCTAAACAATTAGTATCTTATGTGTTTCTACAACACATCGGGCCGTTACAAAGAGCAATATCTAGATCGACAACAAGAGTCCTGGTTAAGGCAGAGCAACCAAATCATTAGGAGAAAACATACACACAAAAAATTATCCAACAAAAAGTGTTCGTAAGATACCATCACATTAACTACTTTTAAACTATAATACATAATTATCTAACTAACATGACAAAATTGATCATTTGTGTAAGTTTTGATGATGTTCTTTTATTTTAAATTCATGTATTATACTAATGTAATAATATTTTTGGGTATTTAGATGATTGTTATATTATTAAACATAAAATTTCTCTCATTAATGGAATGTTATTGTTCCTTCATATAAATAAATATTTAAATCATCACGTGCCATTATTAAGTGCAACGCATGTTCATAGATACTAGTTATTATAAAAGCATGAATACAATGTCGGTTACAAAAATAACTTAATAATATTAAACATAATAACTCATAATAAAAGGACATAACCAGAACTCCAGATATTAGCCTTATAATCCTATTAGCTTAGGACATAATACTACACTACATGATTACATTTAGGAATCCTATTAGTATAATTACTTTGGGGCGATCTTATTCATATAAAATTGAACAAGTAAATATCTTTAGTCATGTAATCATATTACTTCCTGTTACTAATTTAATTTGAAAACGTATTATAATTTCCTGTTACTACTTTAATTTCAGAATGCGTAATTATTATAAAACCATGAATACAATGTCGGTTTACAAAAATAACCTTATAATATTAAGCATGATAACTCACAATAAAAGGACACAACCGAAATTCTAGATATTAGCCTTATAATCCTATTAGTTTAGGACATAATACTATATATTGGGAATCCTACATGATTACCTCTAGGAAGCCTATTGTTATAATTACTTTCCGACTGTCTAATTCATATAAAATTACACAAGTAAATATTTTAGTCATGTAATCCTATTACTTTTCGGATATACTTCTTAAAAATTCCTATTACTAATTTAATTTGAAAATATATTATAATGACCTATTACTAATTTAATTTGAGAATATATTATATTGTCCAAATCCATTTAGAAAAAGGAGAGCCTATATTATTATAAAAGCATAAATACAATATTAATATACCAAAATAACCCTAAATATTAAACAGAAGAACTAATAGGGAAAGGGCATGACAGTAATAACTTTTTTTTTGGACTACAATACCTTCTATGCTATTTTTTAATATTTGACATTTTAAAATTAATAAAATTTGTCTATTAAATTCTTATTAAAATATGTAGGAAGGTTTAATAAACTTAATTTCATCATAATCCTCCATATTGGCAATACATTACCACTTCATAATGTCCAATACCAAAAAATAAAAGCTATATTAAATGGATTGCATAAAGATTTGAAATTTGAGAAAAAAAATACTCTCACAATAATATATTTTTATATTATATTTAAAATATTTTCCTACTCAAATAATATTTTTTTAATCAATTTTTCGTGTAATATTAAAAAAAATTCAATTATTAAACAACAACTAAAAAAATATTTTAGAATATAAATGTGTGAGACAGAGGGAAAAGAAATGATTGGTAAGAGTCAATACCACTAATGACTCTACAAACATAAAGATCTAAAAGTGAAATGTAATATTAATTTTTTACTATTTGATAATAAAATTTATGATGGATAAAATTATAATTAAAATCAAATATTCTAACTAAGAGATGAACTAATTTTAAGATCTGAATCAACATAGAATAAATTATTTTTATGTTAAAATTAAATAATTAAATCTTTTAATTAATTATTTAGCAAGAGAATCCAATTCAATTATTTTTTAATTATTCATATGAGTAAACTTCTTGTTCGAGTTTTAAAAAAAATAATAATATTAGGGTACATAAATTTATTCCATAAAAATAGCGTTAGAACACAAAGTAAAAAGGTTAATATATTATTAAGAATCAAAATGCTATACAAGTGTCCGAGGAAGCACAATCAAAGAAAAATCCTAAACAAGAACAAACTTTCAAGACTATATTATAAAGAGTCGACTCTGCTATAACTGAATTTTTCTTCGTATATCCCTCCGGCAGAATCGAAATAATATTCTCTGTCATGCATTACTTGCAAATATCATATCAAGAAATATGACACTGTTAGCAATAATAGCAAGTGGTGTACCAACAACGATTTTATTGTGAGGCCACCCACCTTAGATTTGATATACCTCTTCGAACAACTTAAATAACCATCACAAATATATATATATATATATATATATATATATATATATATATATATATATATATA
>MCJB01051471.1:95799-118668 GCA_002018475.1 Nicotiana obtusifolia | reverse complement strand
ACCACCCTACCCCCACCACCTTCCCAAATCCTCACAATCCGTAAATCCCTTTTATCCCGTGAAGTCACAGCCGTTGATCTCGCCACTACTTTTCTCCAACGCTTACGCCACACAGAACCGCAGCTCAAGAGCTTTTTATATGTATCCGACTTCGTTTTGAGAGAAGCTGAAGAGATTGATAGGAAAATTGCTAACAATGAGGAGTTGGGCCCACTTGCTGGGGTTTTAGTTGGGGTTAAGGATAATATTTGTACGGCTGATATGCCTTCAACTGCAGGGTCCAAGATTTTGGAGAATTATAGACCCCCATTTGATGCTACTGCTGTTGGGAAAATGAAGAAGTGTGGCGCCATTGTTATTGGGAAAACTAATATGGATGAGTTTGGTATGGGGAGTACCACCGAAGGCTCCGCTTATCAGGTACTCAGGTCCGTTTTAATTTATGTGAATCTATTTGATTTGATTATGCATGGAGTTGTTTAAGAAAGAAATGATAGACTTTTGAAATTTTGTTGTCCTAAATATGCAATAATATTTGTATGGGAGTGAGACTTTTGAAATTTGTGGAAACATGCCATAGTATTTATGTGGCTATAGATGCTTTTTATTAAGGTTAAAATGATTAGTTTAAGTAAAATTATTTTCAAATTTAGAAAAAGGTCATTTTTTTTAACGGACTAAAAAGGAAATAGGGTCATTTAATCCTCATTTGGCTCATTAAGTTGCTCGAGTTTAGGAATCGTCATTCGCTGAAGAAATGGATATTCCCAAGATTTCTTTTTTATGCAAAATAAATGGCATTAAATCATGAGTTTCAACCTTGCAACAAATTTAAGTGGACAAGGGTAAAGGAGCGGGTTCATTATCCACCGAGATTTCAACTGTTTGCTAGTGGCTCTTGGGATTTCTCGGTATCAACAATAAAATATAAAACAAAATGACAAAATAACATTCCCAAAATGGTTTTTTTTTGATAAGGTGAACATTTAATAACAATTTGGGAGAGCCCGTGTACAAGCCGTATAACAAAAAAAGAGAACCTACACAAATATGGTTCTCAACAAAAGAGACCCAATCCTCTTTTGCTAATAGGTATATTTTTGTATCACATTCTATCCCGCACAATAATACATAGATCTCCATATGAATTATGCCAGTATTAGTAACACAAAGTTTTGTACGGAAAATCAAGTTATATGTTAGTTATACGGATTTTGAGTTAGCAATGCAATGCCGAAAACTAAAGGTTGTATATAATAAGCAAAAGTTTACTGGAATTATTTTTCCTATATAGAAAACCAATTGAGCCCTATGCTTTTCTAAGTGCCCATGAGTTAAACTTTGAAATTGGGCGAACATGCAATTTTTTGTCCGGACTGTATTACAGTTTGCAACAAGTTGAGTTGCACTTGGATGTTTTCTTGTCCAACTGCCTAAGGTCCAGTTTTACAATTGAGGTTAGGCGAGTAACTTAATTTTCATTTGTCAACAAAAACAATTTCAAGTTCCCTTTTTACCCCCTTTGATCTAAATAAAGTTTCCATCTTTATCTCTCCAGCCTCATTTTGTTTTGGGGTTCTGAATCAAGGTGTATGCATTAGAAGGGATAGAGTGAATGCTCTACCATGTTAATTATATGAGTAGGTTCAATTTCACATTCTCAAGTAGTAATGAGTGACATAAGTGTAGTTGGAAGAATTTGCTCTAATGAGTCCAATTTGTAACTTAGCATGGTTCACTCAGGTGATGCATCTTGGTATTATCAGGTGACAGCAAATCCTTGGGATTTGTCCAGAGTACCAGGTGGTTCATCAGGGGGCTCAGCTGCAGCTGTTTCTGCTAGACAATGTATGGTATCATTGGGAAGTGATACTGGTGGAAGTGTTAGGCAACCAGCATCGTTCTGTGGTGTTGTTGGTCTGAAGCCAACGTACGGGCGTGTCTCAAGATATGGACTTGTGGCATATGCTTCATCTCTGGATGTTATCGGTTGTTTTGGCTCATCAGTTGCCGATGCAGGCATTCTCCTTCATGCAATATCTGGTCATGACAAGTATGACGCAACAAGTAGCAAGCGAGTAAGGTTTCTGTACATGTTCTTTAGTTCATGACTCCTTGTATTTGCCTCAGGTATGCTATGTTTTTCTATTTTAGAAAGGGGAAAAGAATCTCCTCTACTAAGTTTTATTCATGGAATACACTTGATCTTGTATGCTTGTTATGAATATGAAGAGTTTGGCATACAATGTCACAAAGAGTGAGTTCTATGTTATTAATGAGTGGTTGGGGCAAGGGAGTAATGTAATCTGATTCAAGTCTAATAAGAGCTTGTTGGTATTTCCTTCTGATAGAAACAGCCACATGGCTACACGGTCTGCTAGCGGTATATGTTTAGAGGTTTGCTTTAACTATTTGGCAATATTACTCTTCAGGAAGTTCCCGACTTTGCTTCCCAATTTATTCCGAGAGATCATTTGGACTCCAAACCTCTGAAAGGATTGAGAGTTGGTCTGATCCGAGAAACCATTGAAGATGGAGTTGACCCGGAAGTAATTACTTCAATCCGTGGTGCTGCTAGTCATCTTGAAGAACTAGGATGCACTGTCACCGAGGTATTCTTCATTTTTCAGTAGCTATGAACCTCGTGCTGAGTTACCATATTCTGTGGCATTCCTTACTTGAAATTAGTTGTTAATTTTTATTTTTGCAGGTCTCATTGCCGTCCTTCTCTCTAGGATTGCCAGCTTACTATATCCTTGCTTCTTCTGAATCTTCTTCAAATTTGTCCCGTTACGATGGTATCAGGTGATGCATTAAAGAATCTTTTTCCATCTGAACTTTCCTTTCCATTCCTCGGAGCAAATAGAAATACATAACGGCAGTACTATTTTCAATCCTCAATTTTTAGATATCTTTTAGGATTCCTCAGCTCTAATCCTCTGTTTTGGAAGCCAAATTGAAGGAGAGTAACTAAGTATCTCGTTAGTCTTACCAATAAAAAGAGCAGAAAGTAGTGGGAGTGCCGAACAGATATATTCTTTTTAATTACTGCATACCAGTCGCAAGAACTAAGAATTTACTGCCATTTTGCTAAGAGAATAGGTGGATACCAACCATAATTTTGAAAGAGAAGTTGTAATTGCGGAGACTGCCTTACATTAGTAATGATAAGTTTTCAAAATGTTAAAACCCAAAAATTCATGGTGAAGACTCAAACATAAGCTTCGGAGAAATTCTGCAGAAAGTAGTTAACGTTCGATTAGAAGTATTGTGTCGGAGCTAGCGTAACTTCATGTGATGTCAAAATGCAGGTATGGCAAACAAGTTGTTGCCGATGAGTTAAACTCCCTTTATGGGGAATCCCGTGCTGGAGGCTTTGGTTCTGAGGTACCAAGGAACAGAAGTTTTCTATGTAAAGTAGCTTTCTAATGGTTACATCACAAAGGGTCTCCTGCTTCCCCTTCTCCATGAATGAGGTGACTTTTGAAAACACTATTGGACTGAGTGTATTAAATGTCTTCACAGGTGAAAATGAGAATCCTAATGGGGACATATGCTCTATCTGCTGGTTATTATGATGCATACTACAAGCGAGCTCAGCAGGTTGTACATCTATGTACTTAGAATAGTCCAAGTCCTCATAGTTATATTAAAGTTAAAAGTGCAAACTCTTTCTTTATATTCTCATGCTGCTCAAGATAATTAACTAATATAAGCCAATTAGAACTAAGTAAATATTTCAGCCTCTTAAATTACATTTTTGAGTCTCTGACTAAATGCTTATACAAGACAATATACACGTCAGTCTCTGACTGTGAAGTTCTAACTCCAAATATTTATCAAGCTGAATTTGGATCGACTGTGTACGTGGCATTTAGAACCAATTACATTTGGTCGATGCATCTATTAGACTCGCTAATTCATATTTTAATGAGTTATGTAACCCCAATTTACAAGTGCTTTTGGTATTTTCTTGTTCATTTAATTCTTCGAAAAGTTAAAGAGTGATTCTATTCCAGGTAAGGACTTTGGTAAGGGAAAGCTTCAGGGCAGCATTAGAGGAGAATGATATTTTGATTTCACCTGCTGCACCATCAGCGGCTTACAAAATTGGTATGCTTTTTTTAGCTTTTGCTTTTACTTCTACTGATGTATCTACTTTGCGGTCTTGCTTAAATATCTTTTTCTATTCTTTTTTTTTATTCCGTAAACCCTTCTATTGAAAGGGTACACTAACTGACTACGACATGTGACATTTACAGGTGAAAAGAAGAACGACCCATTGTCAATGTATGCTGGTGATATCATGACTGTAAGTAATTTTGTTGCATCTTACATTTCTCTTGGTAATTTTCGAACTTTTTCCCCCTATAGTCGGTTGATGATGTAACTCGTTCGTTTATTCTCTATTCTCTTCATTTGATGATTCTTTTTATCATCGGCAGGTCAATGTCAACTTGGCTGGTCTTCCAGCATTAGTTCTCCCGTGTGGATTTGTTGATAGCAGCTCTGCGGCCCTTCCTGTTGGTATTCAGATGATTGGTGCTGCATTTGGAGAGGTGGGTCTCAGTGGTATTCCAGTGTTTAGGATAAAACAGGATATTTGAGCGTGGGGGCACTTTGACTTACTTAGACCTCTCTTTTGAGAAAAGTTACATAAAGGGAGAAAGAGGGATGGTACAGCTACTTAGCTTGAAATTGGAATCGAGTTAAACCTGAGCATCTTAAAAAGTAGTGCTGAATACATTCAGTTCCTTAAGGGACTATAGGAAAGAATAATTGGAAACCATGTAGCACAACAACAACAACAATCAACGACAAACTCATTGTAATCCCACAAGCGGGGTCTAGGGAGGGTAGTGTGCACGCGGACCTTACCCCTACCTTGAGAAGGTAGAGAGGCTGTTTCCGATAGACCCTCAGCTCAAGGAAAGATGAAATGGAAACTATATAGCACAAATGTTCGAATTTAACACAAGCAAAACTGAATTAGTAGAAAATTATTAGAATTTAGAAATTAATGCAAACACCAAGTAGTTTTAGAGTTCAGTGAAGGATATCCTTGTCTATGTTCTGAAGAGATTTTCAAATCATTTGAACCTTGCCTCACATGGTTTCTAGTCTTATATGTCCTTTTCTTTTCCTTCTCTTCATGCTGTTCTTTGTTCATGCTCGCATGTGTGTGTGGGTGTGTGTTTGTTTCCCGCTTTCACATGCTAAAGTTCTTGATATTTTACTTACTAAAATGACTGCAGGAGAAATTGCTTAAAGTAGGCCATATCTTTGAGCAGACACTGCAAGGCTGCTCTTTTATTCCTCCTATAGTAGCCGATGAATTGGCATGCTTGTCGTGAATTCTTGAGCAATTGTGGGGGAGTGTTCTTCCACTTGCAGCAGTTAATCAACCTAATGATTTCATAGACACTGGCGAAATAGCTATGGTGGAAAGCTCTGTGCTAATTGGACGACAGATGCATCTATTCCATATCAAATGTTCAACCAAGCTTTCTGGGCTCGTGCCACTGTTGACAAAAGACCTGATTCTTGTGCTGAATTTTTTAGGAGGATTGGCGTATAAGTATGCGCGACGAATTCATAAGAACTCTCAAAATTCTGGACACTTTAACTTGTTGAAAGCATTTTTCTTAGGTGTAAATTAGCTTGCATAAACTTAAAACACCTTCATGTACACATTTTTTTCATATTCTTTATTTTGTGGAAAGTTGTATTACTCCAACATTTCTGAAGTGGATAAGTGTGTCTATATCAGATACATATATAACTTGTTCTCAAGTGCAAGAGCTCTTTCAGTGTTGGCCCTTCAATATCTTTAATTTTTATCTTTGTACAGCTTCTTATCTTGTTTGAGCCATGCGCAATGCCAACTAAGCCTGGTATTTACGTGGAAAAGGGTAGAGGGGCAGGCACATTGTTCCTGAGTTTCTAAAACTGCTGTTTGTCAATAGCAAAAGACTTCGGGATTGCACCCAAGGGATGTAGCATAGTAGTCAATGAAGCGGGTTGAGAATTACTTAGTACCTGTGTTGGTGGAAGGTATCACTAGCAAGTAGGATTTAGAATTGAAGGATTTGTAAACTAGGGTGACTTGTAATATGTAAAAGTAATTAATAATAGTGACAGGAAACTTGAGATTCAAGAAATAGTAAAAGCTGTTCAGTACTTAAAGCCTAAAGGTTATGCTACAGTTGTATCTTTCCGCAGTTTAAGTTTCTAAGAGAAGTGTCGTAGAATATTTACACTGGGAATGTATTGTTATCTTTGGTATGTGTGGAGCCTGATTAATATATGATGTGCTGTCATATATTAATGAAGTTTATCCTAACGGGGTGTTACCACGAAAAAAAGGTCTCTCACGTATTTTTATCTCTACCTCAACCTTACTTTCTCTCTAAGATTTCTTCATCTTCTTCGTCGGTTCAGAGTGTTTGGGTGAATCGATCCTAACAAATCTTTTGTACTATTTTTACGATTTAGATTTTACATTTCTTTTCTTTAGCTGATCAACATAATTTACCAAGGTCTAAGACAGTCAAATCGACTGGATCAAGCACGTAATCCAACACCAAAGACGTATAACAATGATGCATATGGCTCCTTCTTTAGTAGATTTATGTGTTCAGAAGGCAATAGATAATGTTAGATTTCTTGGAGATGTCGGTGAAAGAGTTTCATCTTCTTCAGCGTATTTTGCCTCGCTATTCTCTTGAGCAGTTGATGCATGTAGAGAATTTAACACAAGTAAGAAACTAAGGGCTCGTTTAGTACGAACACAAGTGATGCAGGGATTAGTAATGCAGGTATTAGTAATGCAGGAATTGTAGTGCTGGAATTATTTTTTATAAGTGTTTGGTTCATTATATTAAAAATTAGGTTGTGTTTGGTTTAAAACTGTACAAAATCTTCTTTACAATTATACCCTTGAATATTCTTCTTTTTGTATATAAAGAAATTTAGGAAAAGGGTTTGAGGGGGCGGTTTAATAATTTTAGGGTCTTATCCACGTATAGTTAATGCAGGAAACAGTAATCCTTTGGTTTCCTTGGTATTAGCTAAGCCCTCCTATGAGATATAAGTAATCCATGTATTAGGTATGCATAAATTGAATTGAACAACCAAACATTATATTGGACAAATTAAATTTTTATACAGGGATTATTTTACTTAATACAGCCTACCAAACGAGCCTACCAAACGACCCTTAAACTGCTTAGCTTCTTCCTCTTTTTCAACATTATACATAATGTTTGATTCAGTGCTCAACATCTGGCTTAATTCAGGGAAGAGATCTTAGTCCTGTAACTGATAAACTCTGGAAGAGATTTTACAAGATTCAGTTTGGTGAAAAAAGCACAAATCAGGTTGTCCAAGACATGAAGCTAAGGAATGGAACATTCAAATGGAAAAGTTGTATTAGGTAATTTACCTTTTTTACTTTCTTTGTCCCATTTTATGTGATACTTTTATCTTCGAAGGAGTAAAACAGGTTTTTCTTCTACTATGATTGTTTCAAATTTCTTTTAACAGTTAAAATGGTTAAATATGCTGCTTATAGTCCTTTTCCATAGTTCCCGCATATGTCAATTTTATTTTAAAAAACTTGAAACATTTATGTCCGAGTTCATATAGGAAGTTGGTGCTTTGATGCTCGTATTCTGGTCCGGAGCCGGCTGGTAATAGACCTACTTACCTTGCTTGTAGACCTGCTGCAGAGTTAACCCTTGCTTGTTCTATTGGTTTGATGGTTGCTAACAAGACGATTTCTTTATGCCCATCAAAGGACCTCGAGATGCTAATCCACGAAAAAGGATACGAGAAATTTTTATCATATACAGAACGAGGGCAACCCCTGTAAATACATTGATTTCTTACTCGTGCAAAGGAACTCTTTCCTGGCAACTTGGACAACTTATAACGATGTTTGTCCCGCGGACTTCTTCACATAAAGCAGGACGGAGGGAGTAAATTTTATGTTCCTGTACTTCTTTATTATGAACTTCAAGTGATTATGTTACGAATTATGTGAAATGTTTCAGCCAGCACGAAAAATCACTTATGGTTTTCTTGTTTTTCTTAATATAAGTAACTTCATAATGCAGGCAAAGCTAGAGGAACTGGAAGAAACTCAACAGAAGTTATTCAAAAGAATTGGGCAGTACTTATACCTAAAGGAAGATGGTAAGTAAGCACTTTTGCTTCTGATTTTGATTGTTCTTTCATTTGTTCTCTTTCAAAAGCAGTGGAAATTGCCTCTTATTGTTGTCATCTTAAACTAGTATTATATGATAAGTCGATTTTATATCATTTAGTATTATATGATAAGACTGTATGGGGTCGGATACAATCGAGCACATAAGAAACATCGGTCTTGGGTGCAATTAGAGGTCGGTCTATTGTGGATCGAGACCAGCGCTTCGAGAAGGGGAGTTCGAGGTCGGGTATCATCAGTTTAAAGTTCGAGACCATGATGTTCGAGATGAAGCGGTCAAGACCGGTCTGGGAAGAAACATCTTATGGTAAAAATATCCTATTCGCGTAACGGAAGGGCCGAAAATCTCGTGGTATACAACTATTTCGGCGGGAATCACGGCCCAAATCATCAAAGACGTTGAACCCAGTACTTTTAAGGATATTTTACCCTGTAATTAGGTTTTTTTACCTTGAATAGAATTCCTCTTTCCCTCCTATATAAAGAACTCAATTCTATTGTATATGACACAACACACTATCAGCAATACAATTGACAATTTTCTGGCTATCTTCTTCGTAGACTATTTATCTCTTTATTGTTCATTCTGTCACAGAAAAATTGCTCAACCTTGGTGGTTTGTTTATTCTCTCGCTTACTTAAATCAGCCTTTATTTATCGCTCATCCTTAAATTGTATCAGGCTAAGTCACGTATCCTTATACCACGTACAAATTCAATTGTTACTCGTATTTTAGAGTGAACAAAAACTAATGGCAAAAACGGAATCATGATTTGAAGTTTATGAGTTCTGTAGTTGCCACCGAACTCATTGCTCATTTTAATTACTAGGTTCTGAATTAAGATTTCGAAATACAAATACAGGATCTATTCAAAAGCTACTGGATTCGTCTGCCCCTAATTAGTGGTTGAGGAAAGTTTCATTCAAATAACTATTGGACTGGAAAATTGTGGTGATTAGTAACATTTTAAAACTTTACATACGCTTAGTTCTAACCTATTTACTTTGGTTACCTCCTTTCAAGATTCTTGAGATAGGATTTATTTTCACGGGGTCTCATGCTTATTCAAATATGTAAAGGTCAAGTCTGAAAATCAAGAAAAGAGAACTGAAATCAACTCACAGTCTTTGAGCTTCGAGTTTGTCCATGATTTCCACAAGTAGAGATGGCAATGATACAGGGCGGTTGCGGTGCGGGTTAAACCTTAACCCGCAACTATTTCAACCTGGCCCGCTCTGATACGATAATTTTCATTTTTTATCTATCTATTAGTGAAGGTAATGGTCAGTCGGTCGAAACTAATTACTTTCGCTAGTCAAAAAATATATAAAATATGTATATATTATATATATATATATATACACACAAAAATATATACATTTTATCAACTATTTTTGGGAGCAGCTAAATTTATACAATTTCTCTTTCTTTCTAATCACCTCAAATTATGCGTGAAAAATGAAAAGGAAAGACAGGCTAGATGGACGGTATATAATTATCTTCACAAGTGTTTATATCAAATTAAGGAATTTAACCTTATTAGTTTAAAATTAAAATTAAAATACAAACAGAATTTGCAGTGCCCTAGCTACGGCATGCGTTCAATATAAAATTTGAAAAGCTGCAGGGATCTTTTTAAATGAAAGGCTACATTCAATTTTGACAACGGGTAAAGCTACTTTCCAGTCCTACCTTTATGTAGGAATTTACCGAATAAGGAAGATTGTGACCCCCAACGAAAAAGGAATGGCATTTTCGAGGAATAACCAGCTTAAATAAAGAAGATGATATTACGCGACGTACAAAACCAGTTTTGAAGTGAATGAATTAGAAAGAAGAAAAATATGATTAGAAATTATCAATTTTTTCCGATAATCATTAGGACTTTCGGGGCTGTTCTAGCCCGCAGGAGCTTAAAACCAATATCTTAGGGAAAGGCCTCTACTCTACGATCCAAGTCTTTCTGACGAGACACCAATTTTTTCCAAATCTTTCTGACGAGGCACCAATTTTCTTTATTGATCCCTGAGTAGCATTTCCTTTCACTGAGGACAAAAAGGGAGTGTTTTCCTGTGTTGCACTGAAAAAATATCACCGTGAGCAGCAAGCAACATATCCTTCCTTGTTTTGGGAAAGCTGGTGGCCGCGAGTGAATTCTGGGCGACCTCAAAAATTTACGCAAAGTTTTCGAAAGGTTAAGAAAATATCAATTGAAGATGAATCCGAAAAAATGTGCATTCGGGGTCAGGCGGAGGCCTTAAATCTAATTAAAATACTTGATAAATATATGCATGAATTGCATTTATTAATTTAAGGCCTCTGCTTGACCCCGAATATATGCATGAATTGCATTTATTAATTCAAGGCAAAGGGCGACCTCAAAAATTTTTGCAAAGTTTTTGAAAGGTTAAGAAAATATCAATTGAAGATAAATCCGAAAAAATATGCATTCGGGATCAGGCGAAGGCCTTAAATCTAATTAAAATACTTGATAAATATATGCATGAATTACATTTATTAATTTAGTGTAAGTAGTAAATTTTTGCTACCATAGCAACAATACCTGCAATTACAATAACAATAACAACATATTCTCACACGTGACATAGAGTAGAGTATATTCAAAACTTAAAAAGATTATTTTAAATAGACTCTTATTTTAGGATCGATTCCTTTAATACTCTGGAAAGAAAATATTTTTGGAAGAAGAAGAAGAAGAGGAGAAATCTGGAAGAGGAAAGATAGAGTAGAGAGAAATTTCGTGGGAGGAGAGAGAGATTTTTATGGTAACACCCCGTGGGTAAACTTCTACGGCGGTGGAGATATTAATAATATTAGATATTTACAATTACAGAGAATAAAAGAAGAATAAACAGTACAGCCTAAATATTATTCAGGCTCCACGCGTAAACAATTTACATATTAATCAGGCTTCACACCTAACACCTTAAAACTTAAAACATTTTCAATATTTTTTTGAAAAATACAAGAGCAAAGATCAAAAATACCTGCATTTAATAGTACTGGTTTGCCCACGTGAGGGGTTTGACATTACTGTGTTCTTGCTTCATTATGATAATGACTGAATGAGGTACTTCACTGGTTACATATTTGAATTTATGGTGTCTCCCTTTTATTTTATTTTATTTTATTTTTTGGTGTAAGTACTGTTTGGCCCCATTTTTAGCAATGAGAATTTATTATATTTTCACACTTGCATTGTAGTCTGTACACTGTTTCCTCACTGTTTGGTGTTTTTTAAAGTTATAACTAAAGGAAATCATTTCCAAAGACACAATGTGAACAAAACTATAACTTAGGCCATTCATTAAACAAACATGAAAATAGTAAATTGATGGTACTGATAAATGTTGCGGTGGATGGTAAGTACTCCTTCCGATGCATTTTAATTGATTTTTTAGATATTTTCTCTTAGTATTGATTAACAATGAAATTGACTATATTAATCGTAATTTGTTCATTGTAAATACAACAAATATTCCTAGGCTCTTTACTCCAAAGGCGATTTTTAAAAAAAAAAGTTAATTTCTTCTTGATATTTAAAAATATCAAAGATTGTGAATCACAAAAAAGACCAGAAAATCAATTAAAATGGACCGGAGGAGTACTTAACAATAACATTAACAACATATCTAGTATGATCCCACAAGTGACATCTAAAGAGGGTTGGGTCTACGTAGATCTTACTCCTACATAAAATAGAGAGACTATTTCTGATAGACCATCGAGTCAAGAAAAGTATTTCCAAAATAAGTTGGATAGTAAGTAATTATCCATTCTTAATTAGAGGTTTCTTATTTGAGCTCCAGATATGAAGCCGCCTTTGTCAAACACTGTTTTACCCCTCCCCCCATACGTCAATCCAATCTCGCTTCCATTCATCATCCATTCCGAGGAAAGATTCTTGAATAACAGGCTAAGAATAGTCTTATAAGTCCTTGTCCGTTATGTATGCTCCAGTAAGAAAGTCCCTTACTTCGACTAGTAAGGATTTTCATTTTAGGCAAGCAAGCTGCAGCGCGAATACCCTTTTTTTTACTTTTGCTACAATAGAGGAGATTTCCATTGGACTAGTTAAAAGACTTAGATAACACACCGGGTTTACATAAGAAAAAGTTCACGTACTCACAAATATGAGACTTACGATTGTTCTAAATTTAGTCGGATTTCAATACAGACACGACACACCGGACGAAACCAAAAAGAAAAAAGGAAAAGCATTTACAAAGACACAACGTGGACAAAACTACAACGAAGGCTCATTCATTATACAAAACATGAAAATAGTAAATTGATGGTCCTTTATAGAGTAGCTAGTGACAAGTGATTGAGTGAACATTACTTGCACTCCGATTGGGAAAAAAGCATAGACTTTTGCTTTTGTTCCTTTTCTACAAAAAGCGTAAGGTGGAATATTTATTCCTTTCAGAAATGGTTCCTTTCCCTTCACTCCCTCCGGTGGCGAATTCAAGATTTTAAGATCGTGGGTGCTCACTCTCTGGCCATAAAAAAAATTGATTCATGCAAGAATCAATTCCTAGCCACTTCATATTTGTGCACTCTATTCTCATCTCTTAACCAAAGCACCCAGAAGATTTTTTGTTTAATGGGTGTTTGCTAGTTTTTTATACCAGTATTCCCTGTATTTTCTATATAATTATATAGAATTTGGGTAGGGATTAATGGGTGCTTCAGCACCCGGCACGATAAACTTAGATTCGTGTTTATACAGTCATTCAAATAGTTATACAGTCATTCAAATAGTTAAAAGATGCAGGGAATTAGCATTTAGTTCGAGTAATCTATATATTTAAAGAAAGTTATACGTGTTAGGCGTGGAGCCTGATTAATATGTGATGGACTTGAATTATTTTCTTGTATTTTCATGAAACCCATAACCCTTATAGGTTTAGGAAAACTCATTGTCCTCATAAATTTGGGAAAGGAAAACTTATAATCCTGGTCAAATTGGGAGACCTTTCTCTTATAGGTTTGGAATTATTTGGGATCTATATATAGGCTGTACTGTTTATTCTCCTTGTATTGTAAATACCCTTAATTATTAATATATATAAATCCCGCCGCCGTGGAAGTTTACCCTAACAGGGTGTTACCACGAAATAATTCTCTCACGTTTTTTTTTCTCTCTCTACCTTAACTTTTCTCTCTTCGAAATTTCTTCATCTTCTTCATCAGTTCAGAGTGTTTGAGTGAATCTATCCTAATACCTCCTTTCGATTTCTCATTCGTTGGCTTCTGGTATCCAATACCTGTATTGGAGCTCGACTAATTTAATTTTATGTCGTATAAGGCTTATTATAAGAGGAAGTGGAAGTGCTCCCTATCTGAATCTTTTTCATTCTCATGGCTCGAATCCGAAATTCTTCTTTCATACAGATTTGACCTTTTGGCAAATTGATTTTATTTCAATTTTTTTTGAGATATTAGAAAACCAAGAAATTATTTATATTATTTATTATTGTTTTTTCAAACTTACCCTTACTATTCCTTAGTTATGTGAGACGTTTAAAGGAGATAAGGGGTATTTTAGACAAATACTCCTTCAAAGTATTAAGTATCTTCTTAAGAGTGGTGCGAAAATCTTAAAATAATATGAACTCGTGGTCATATTTATACAAAATTTAACATTTATTCCCATGAAGGAGTTGTAAGTGGATGTAAATTGGTATGATTTGATGTAAATATCCGCAATAGATACGTTTTTACCAACATACCTTATTTAGTAGAGTAGTCATATACAATCAAGAGTGGTTAGTTGAACATCCTTCGTCAAAAAATTAATACGGTATCAATAATCAAAAATTATTTTTTATAGATGTATATTAAATTTTGAACGCGCTTAACGAAATTTTTGACGTTGCCAATCCCAGATACCTGCCTGCTACCATTCACTATTGTTGGTTATTACTCCCTCCGTTTCAATTTATGTAAACTTGTTTGACTGGATAAGGAGTTTAAGAAAAAATGAAGACTTTTGGAATTTGTGGTCCTAAACAAGTCAAAAAATAGTTCAGAGAATTTGTGTGGTTATAAAAGTTTCTCATTAAGGGTAGAATTAAAAGTTTAAGCTAAATTGTTTCCAATTTTAAAAAAGAATCATTCTTTTTGAAACGGACCAAAAAAGAAATAAGTTCATGTAAACTGAAATGGAAGAAGTAGAATAGTAGTGAAAGGTAAATAAGGTAAAATTTCTAGATAAGTTAAAGTAATATAGGACAAGAAATGCAGCTAGCAATATCTGAAAGAACTTTGTATTATGATAGTGCAAGCTTAGTTCATATATGAGAGGAAGCTGAAATTTAGTACTGATATGAATAGACTGAACTGAAGGGTGGGATCCAGTAGCTTCTCTTTTAAATGTCCTTGTGTTCAGTCCTCTGAAGGTCTTGTTTCTTCATACACAGCTCTCATGTCCCTACACAAACAACCCCTTATCGGAAGCCGGATTTTTATCGAGGAGATTCAAAAAATAAAAAAATTAAACATGCGAAGAAGTTAAGGATATTCGATATCTAATATGTATACATAGAAAAATTTGACCTTATATACACTGTATGGTAGGAGTAAGGACTGTGTACATATTATTCTTCCCAGATCCCACTTGTGGGAATATACTGGATTTGCTGCTGTTGTTGTTGTTTGATACACAATATAATTTTCGGACGAAGGAACAGGGGCGGATCTACATTGTCCGTGCCGGGTGTTGAAGCACCCATTAACCCCGACGCAAACTCTGTATAATTATATAGAAAATACAGGGAATACTAGTATAATGAACTAGCAAGCACTTATTAAACAAAAAGTCTATTGGGTGCTTTGGTTAAGAGGTGAGAATAGAGTGCACAAATATGAAGTAGTTAGGGATCGATTCTTGCATGAACTAAATTTTTTATATGGCCAAAGAATGAGTACCGCCAACAGTGGCAGATTTACAATATTAGTTGGAACCGGGTTCGAATATATTTGCTCCTCAAATATGAAAAATAAAATAAATTTATTATTTGTTTAAATTTGGTCCCAAATATATCTTTTTATGAGTGGACAAGCTCATATTCGTCTCTCAAAACTAACGGACTTTCAACTTCTTATTTTTATCCATTTAAAATATATTCTATTATTAAGATGGAGTGCCATTATACAAAATAATATTTTTTAACCCCAAAATTTTCTTGCAAAAAAATTTTAGCCAGAAAAATTACACATATCCAAAATGGTTATAAGAGCTGAAAACATCTAATTGCTTATCATATTCATATGTTTCACTAATTATATTTTTTACCCTCCTGAAATTTAATAACTATTAAATAGTACACTAATTCTAGAAAATTAGTCATTTTTTATGGACAAATAAATAATCTTCAAGAATACAAATAAAAATTGAAATGCTTAAATCAATAAAAAAAAATAATTAAAAGCAAATGAAGGAATGGCATGGAGTTATTTTATACACTTAACAACAAGTTCTAATTTTGTTGAAGAAATTGCAATTCTTATAATGCCTTAAAGAATAAAATTCATAAACATTAAATTTATATCTTTTAGTTGTCCTTTGAGCAAAATAAAATATTTTGTGAATGTTTGCTTTTAATGTGTATTTCTAAAAAAAAAATCTACTGTCTTTTTTTTTTTCCCTTCTTATTGTTCTTCCTCTAGTTGTTTTAGAATAGAAGTTAAAAATTTACCCTAAGATAAAAGGATTGATCAGTTAATTTTGAAGGCCAAATATGACCTAGTTAACTCATAATAAGAGCATTTGGGACTAAATTCAAATGGAGTATAAATTTGTTCTATTTTCCGTAGTTGAAGGGTATATATGAACCAATCGACTATTGATAAGGGTATGTTCGGGACCAAATTTAAAATAATGGCACATTTATTCTATTTCCCATGATTGAAGGGACATTTTTGGCCTTTTTTCATTTCTTTACTGGCCTCTTAATTTTTTTTAATTTATATTTATTTCAAATTTACTTCTTTTTGGGTAAAAACAATGGCGATTGGAGAATGTGCATTTCGAGTAGAGTAAGATTCATTTTACCCCCTTAACTTTGACGGGTTAGGAAACAATAACCTCTTATATTTTGAATGGGAAAGGGAACTCTCTTATGCAATATTTTTTTGGTGAGAGTTTCTTTTTTAAGATAAAGAATTATTGAATTTCGTCTTTCTTGCTTGTAAAATTTAAGATATTATTCTATTATATTAAGGCTATTGTTAAAATTTTTCCAATAAAGAAAAAAAATTACATATAAAATTCAAGAAATATATTGAACGCACATACTTCATTGCTTTAGCATTTCAATTTGAAGAGGAAAAGATACACTGAAATAATCAATTCTCTTACATATATATTAGACGGAAGAAGTGTTGCTATGATTTATTTATGTATTTTCTTTGTATATTAAAATTATTATACTAAAACTATTATTAAAAATTTACTTATTTTGAAAATATCTTTATTATTAAACTTTACTTATTTCGACCAAAAAAAAATATCTTTATTAACAAGAATTATAGTTGGTAATGTCACATTTGAAAATTTATTATGGAGGCATTTTTACATTATATCATATTTTAAATTATGCGGGAAGAAAGCTAAAGGGAAACTTCATAAATTATATAGATCCTAATTGTTTGTCATATCTTGAGCTTTGGCTATAATAAAAGAACTTGATTATTCTAAATATTATCTATTGAAAAAAAAAGTATTAAAATATTTATTTCACCGAAAAGCTTTTGCACAAGGCGTTCTCTTTCCTATTTATAACGTGAATGGGATATTGTTTTCTAACCTTTAAGGAGTCGTTTGGTACGAACACAAGTAATGCAGGGATTGTAGTGCTGGGATTATTTTTTATTAAGTGTTTGGTTTATTGTATTAGGGTCTTATCCAGGTATAGTTAAACCTGGTATAAGTAATCCCTTGGTTTCTTTGGTATTAGCTAAGCCCTCCTATGAGGTATAAGTAATCCATGTATTAGGTATGCTTAAATTGAATTGAACAATTAAACATTGTATTGGACGAATTAATTTTTTATACAGAAATTATTTTACTTAATGCAGCATACCAAACGACCCCTAAAGGATAAGGGGATAAAGTGGATTTAACTCTTTTCTAACTATACTAATTAGAGAGACAACTGGCTGAAGATACACATAATATTGTTTCCTTAGCATGACTCCTTTTGTCTATGCAAATAATTACCTGCTCTGACCTAAAGTACTATCTCCTATAGTATTAGAATTCCAAAACATTGGATTTTTGAAAGATAGAGATATATTATGCCAATCTAAAAAGAGCGATACAAAATAAATTTGAGGTTAGATAATTTCGAGAAGGTATTAGCTACCGGGGACCGGGTCAAGTTGGAGGGGGCAGAGAAGAAAATATTGTACAACTTATTAGCTTTTGAGGAAAGGATAAAAAAGAAACATCCTTCGCGCATTTTTTTTTTTTTTTTTTCTAATAAGGATGGCTCTTCGACCGAGAACGTATGATGGTAGGAATACGACTTCGAATCAAATTATCCATGATAATCTTGAAAATTAAGTTATATCATGTTGAAGAATGAACCGGCGACTCATAGGTAGTGACTTGGTTAAGGGAACCCACCGGAGCCGTAGCGAAAGCGAGTCTTCATAGGGTAATTGTCACTGCTTATGAACCCGAACCTGGGTGATCTATCCATGACCAGGATGAAGCTTGGGTGAAACTAAGTAGAGGTCCGAACCGACCGATGTTGAAGAATCAGCGGATGAGTTGTGGTTAGGGGTGAAATGTCACTCGAACCCAAAGCCATTGACAATGTAAACTTTCTTTTTACATTATCAGTGCATTTCAATCTGAAGTAATCTGTTATATGAGTTTTTTAATACAGTCAGTGTATAAAACTTAAACTCTAATATTAATAATTGCAAAGTAAATAGTTAATAAGAAATAATTATGTTACTTAATAGAGTCAGAAGCACATGTTGGGAAATACAATTTACTAGAAAGAATCAATAATACAACCAAACCTAATTCCTAAACAAAGAACAATAAATGATACAAAGCCATAGTACACAAAACAAACATAAGAAAAACTGACTTCATTACTCCATATGAAGCTCCAGATTTCTTCAATGGCATAGTTATAGAACTAGTATTGTTTCTCCCACATATATTAACTCCAAGATAAACTCCATTTGCCTCTGGTGGATTAAAACAAAGCCCTGGATTTCCACTTAAGTCCAAATTCCTACCAAGCCTTTTCAAGAAACTTGAATTGAATGGAACAACACCATCTAAAAAATTTCTGCTCAAATTCAAGTGATACATATGTAAAAGACTAGAAAATTCAACTGGGATTTCGCCCGTTAATCGATTATGTTGTAATGACAATGTGCTTAAATTCAAGAGTTGTGAATAACTTGATGGTATTTTCCCTGAATAACCAGAAGTTGAAAGTCTCAATTCTTGAAGTTTTTGCAGCTGACTGAACTCTATTGGTAATGGAATAAACATTGGATTATCATCCATAAGAAAATATTGCAAACTCTGCAACTTAGGTAAACCTTTAGGAAAATTCCCACTTAATTTGTTGTTACTCAAAGCCAAGAAAATCAAAGAATGCAGATTTTCTACACTCTCTGGAATTTTTCCAGTGAATGAATTGGAGCTTAAGTCAAGCTTTTGAAGTGTACCAAGTTGGCCAATTGTGTTAGGAATTGGACCAATGAAATTGTTGTAGCTCAAATCTAAGCCAACAAGATTTTTAAGATTACCAATTTGGTCAGGGATTTTGCCTGTAAGCTTGTTGTAGCTTAAATCAAGATGTACAAGTGAACTCAAGCTAAAGATTTCTAACGGAATTTGCCCAAGAAGATTGTTTTGTGACAAAGTGAGAATTTGAAGTGATTTTAGTAAGGATATTTGAGGTGGGATTGAACCAATAAGTGAAGGATTTGATCTTAGACTAAGCTGTTGAAGTGAAAGGCCAAGAATTCTTTTTTCTGGAAAAGAGATTCTTGTTTTGCTATATGTGAAACATTGTATAAAGAAAACAGATTCAAGATTTGGGAGTTGAAAAATTTGTGAAGGGAAAGTTGCTGTACTTTTGCATGTTGGATTTGGATGTGTGCCAAAATCAAGCCTAGTAACATGAAACATGTTATCAATATTACTTTTTTTGCACTCTATTCCAAGCCAAGATGAACTTTGTTTACATGGATTTGGATGGGAAATTCTCCAATTTTGATCAGAGGACATGGATTCCATTATCTTGAAAAGAGTTTCAAGTTCATGGGATTCCATGTTAGTAATTGGCTGTGGGAGATTCTTGTTATTTGCATGTTGATTGGTTGAGGCAGAAGGGATAGAAAGAAATGAGAAGATGAACATGAGGAGCAGAAGCAGAGGAAATAAAGAGAGTGAAAATGGATACATTGTGTTAAAGTCTGTGAAGTTCTGATCAGTTGTTGTAGCTCTATTTGGTTTTAAGTATAGAATCAATTTTTGCAAGAAATGTTAGCAGGGTACTGAAGCGAAGTTCTGGAGCAACATTAAAGTTGTCTTTGTGTGATATATAAGTCACATGTTCAAGTCATAAAAACAATCATTAATACTTGTATTAGGGTAGGCTGTTTACATCACAATTTTTGAAGTGCTGTCTTTATCCGGACCCTACATGAAGCCGTAAACATAAGATGCCTTACATGAAGCCGTAAACATAAGATGCCTTGTGTACCGTGCTGTCTTTTTTTTCGTTTAAGGGTATTGAAGTTTGGTTTTCTTGGGGGTGGTGATGGGGTGAGTTTGAACCGAGGTGACTGAAATGACAGGTGGGAAGTGGGGACATGATCATATTGAGTGAGAAATTGAAACCTAAGGTAGGGTCAAAGGACATTTGAAGCCATGGGAGGAGACAGAAAGAAAGAGGAGATGCTGGAAAATAGCAATGCATATGTAATTTTGAGATTAGATATGAGATTATTTTATTTCGTGTGCGGTTGAATTTTTTAATTTAGGATTAGTAATCTCGAGATTAATTCATACCATAATTCTAGTATTATTCTATCCACATTGAGGATGGAATAATAACCTCAGAATTACCTATCCGAGGATAAATCATTAAATGATAAAAGTTAGAATTGAAAATATAAAAGTTTATCTCAACTTATCAGTGTACACCAAATACATGTTTATTTTATCTAGTATACTTCATTTTTATTTCAATGAACCAAACATCTACCAATAAAAATATATCCAGTAAATAATCCCGTCATTACTTAATCTTCATATTATACTTCTACCATTATAATTTCGAGATAACTTATTTTCCAACCAAACAATTTCTAATTGTAAAAAATATTTACATATTTAGATCACTTATAAACTATTACATGCATATTTCTATGATAAACATTAATTTCTAATCCTTATTAGTATTTACTCAATCCTTAAATACAATATGAAATATCTCAAAGACTCTCCAAATTAATATAAGTCCTCTTTCGGAGTTTGCCAAATCATTTTTGAGCGACGAAGTTACTAGGCATTTCTCTCAAGTGTCTGCTAAGTTCGGTCTTTGGTTGACGCTATTATATGGAAAAGATCCCGATTTTCTCAAAGATTAAAAATGTCACTGGTACTATGACTTATCGATTGAGGGGTGCTTCTTATCGTTAAAAAGAAGACACATATATTCGTAATTTCACTTATATGGAAATACAAATTGATATACAACATATCCAATTGAAACATAAACAATTTAGTAAATAAAGAAAAACTCTGTTGTTGGTAAGGATCTTCAGTGTTTCTTTGCTTCTCTTTCCGCCTGCAAACATGTCAAATTCACAATAAGAATGACTTAATTAAGACAAAAACACGCATTTATCTACGTTGACAGTATAAAGAATTTTTTATCTTTTAGTGACTTAAATATATTGTCGATGTATAGAAATTAAACTGGTTCGAGAATTATTGTTCGTACCGCTCTGACCACCTTATCAAAGGCATCTGGTCCATACTTCTCTATATATCTCTCAACTGCTTTTCTTGCATCTAAGCTCATCATTTGAAGAGCCTTCCTTTGGTTTTCAGGATAAGTTGAGCTAATAAAACTTCCAACTTTAACATGTCTCCTTACAAAATTCTCGTGTATATAAGCTGCTCCATTGAAAATTGGTAGCACCAACCACATACAACATACAAGCTTGATGTATGGCCAAAGTGGAAGCCTGTCAATGACATTACAAATGTAATATGAAGAAATTCCGGCTGAGGTGAAGTCAAGATTTAAAGTTAGTGCGTTCGTGATTCTATTTTTTAAGTTACTTAGTTTTAAATGGATATTTTAAGACAAATATAACGTTTGAATCAATACTACTGGATTCGATCGAACTCATAATCGAAGCTCTAGCTCCATTACTGAATTCAGAATATACAAAACTATACACTGACAATATAATAGAATATCTATAGGTCATCTAATTAAAGATGACTATACGTAATCGTTCATTAAATAGGTGACTAGTAATCTGAAAATTAAGGCAAGTAACATAACATAAGATGAAGTGGAGCTTTGGAGCAACAATAAACTTGCAACTATATGACCTAGGTCGCACGAGTTTAAAGTTGTAGAATCAACCAATGATGCTTGTATCAGGGTAGACTGCTTATATCACACCCTCTTGGGGTGCGATCCTTTTCCTAACCCTACGTAAACTCGGGATGTTGCCCTTTTTCATCCATGTATATAAGTTAAAATTCACAAAATTATATCTCTAGATGTTTGTACATAATATTTTGTTACCATTGGAGGATTTTCCAGCAAGATAACTCAAATAAAGTTATGAATGAGTAGAGAACCCAATAGGTTAGCCATTGTTGATCATCTAGTGGTGTAGGGCTCTCAATTGCTCTCATAGAAGAATACCTATTCATTGAAAAAAATGAATTAGTGACACATAATATTGTGGATTTTCACTAGCAACTAAATTAGATGGCAACTTACAAAGGATAAAGAAGCTCCACTCCAGGGCTGTCAAGAAAAAGGAGAGGGAAAATTAAAAAGTTAGGTCTTAATTTTCCAAAAATACGAAAAATTGATAAACGGACTTTGGGCCTAACTCAACCCCAAAAACTAGCTTTCCCACCGATGTGGGACAACTTAACACATTCACGCCCAGGCCTGCACTCTGGAGCGTGGACAACATAAATGGGGGCCCAACATCGGTAACAATAATTGGGATGGGCCTGGCTCTGATACCATGATAAATGGACCTTTGATAAATGGACATTGGGCCTAACTCAACCCCAAAAGCTAGCTTATGAGATGAGGATTGCCCAAGACTATATAAGGAGATCAAAAACCTCAAATCCCACCGATGTGAGACAACTCAACAAAAATAACAAAAAATAACCAATAAAAATGAAGAAAATATACAATAGTCTTCAACCATATTTTGCAGAAAATTAGCATGCATGTTGAACATATATGGTTTTCACAATACAACAAAATGGTCATATAGTAGGACTGTTGTGTGTGTATATATATATATATATATATATATATATATATATATATATATATATATATATATATATATATATATATAT
>MCJB01051471.1:70154-93835 GCA_002018475.1 Nicotiana obtusifolia | reverse complement strand
AAAAAAAAAGGGGGTGAGATGGGGGGAGGGGGTGGGACGGAAACCATAAGATCTTTACATGAATAACCGATTGAATTTACTGTTTATTATTTCTAGCCGATATACATAAATTTATATTAGTTATATACATATTAAATATAAATTATGCATATACAGACTATTTTCAACTTAATTAGTTGGATGAATGTCTATTTTGGTTAATTCTTCAAAACGGGAAGAGACAAAATGGGGCAAACAGATATGAGTTTTTTCACTTTTAACCTACACCAGAAATTATTTATATTCGGTAGTCGAAAAAGTACGTAAAATCTATATGATATATATATATATATAAAATATTTTCTTTCGGCTATTATTTTGAGATACAAGGTGTGTTTGGTATGAAGGAAAATATTTTTCGAAAAATATTTTTTAATTTTTCCATGTTTGGTTGGCTTAAATATTTTGGAAAATATTTTTCTCATGAACTAGGGGTGTTTATTGGGCCGATCGGGCGGATAATTAAGCTTAACAATTCGGCTTATCGATTATCGGATTATAAATATAGTAATCCATTAGCCATCCAATAAGATAACGGGCGGATTGGTATCAGGTTAATAGATATAGTTAACCATTTTTTTAACCGTGAGAGGGTGGATGTAATTTAGCTTAACCGGCAATTATAGGACGTTTTATCGGCTAAATCAAATAAAAAAATTTTGAACAATCCTAGTCTTGAATGTTGTTTTTGCAATAAATTTGAACGTTGTTTTTGCGTAAAAAAGTAAAGCAACACATTAGTTCCTTTGAGTTTGTGTGAATTTTTGGAAGAATAATTAAATTCTTGAAGGAAATAGAGTCACGAAAATGTTGATTATTTGGGTGGGGAGGAGGGGAGAGCACAGGAAACATAGAGACTCGGGAGAATGGGGGTGAGGAGAGTAACATAAGAATTTATTTTCTAAAAAATATTTTCTACTTTCTAACTAAACTCTAAAAAAAAAAATTTCGAATTTTTTTTTTTTCACTTACCAACTAAAAAAAATAAAAAATAATAAAACTACTCATTTTCCATGAAAATATTTTCCTTCGTACCGAACACACCTACGGTGCCATTTTTCCAACAAATATTGTCAAACAGATCAAAGATAGGCCCAAACCGTAGGCCCAATAACTTGTCTCTTCGGGTTCGCGCCTTCTTTTGGCAACCCAACTTCACAACACATTCTCGCTAACGAGACACTCACTTCACTTTCATCTCTTCGTTTATCACACACAATTACACCTTCACTATGTGATTTCCTTCACACAAAAAACCTTAACCGCTTACAAACAAACCCTAACTTCCCTCTGCAACAACGCCAACGTTCTTCAATTCACGTAAGTCTCTCTCTCTCTCTCTCTCACACACACACACACTGTTTCTCTCTGTCTTTCTCTCTTGTTTCTCTCTTTTCATGTCATGTATGTAGTGTTATAATTGAAGCTGTTGTTTTGGATATATTTAGACCCGGAGTCCGAAAGGATTTTGGGTTAATTTAGGTTTCGGATCCGATATTCATAGGGGTTTAATAATATGTGCTTCTCCGACCCGACTTTTTATTTTTCGTCTACCCTAATGAATCGGATTATGGGTCGGGTACTGGGTCATGGAGACCCGGTTTGTTTGGACAAAATTCACTATTTTGTTGAGCCGTTTATGCTATTGCTCTTTAAATTTTTCCTTTTAATCTCTAATTTGTGCTTAAAGTTTGCATCTTTTGTTTTTTGTACAATAAAATTTGCATCTTTTATTTCCAAACAATGTAGAGCTTTGTAAATTAAAGAGGATTTTTTTTTATGACTACCGGTGCCTGCTACCTCCCACTGGTGTTGTGTTGGCTAGAATTTCACTAGTGCCTGGTTTAGTTGTGAATTTCTTCTTATTATATTAGGTGGGTTTAAGTATCGATATGGGGCAGAATGGATATTCATATTGTCGATCCCAAGTAGTTTGGGATTGAAGTTATAGTTGTCTTGTGCTGCCTTAGATGGGTAATTTGAAATTTAAAGGTTTCTAGCTTAATTCACCTTTAGAAAAACATTTGATAAAGCTGTAACAATAAATAAATAAATAAAAAACAAAAACATTTGATAAAGCTGTAAATTTTCTATGGAAAGTCTAAAGTGTGCAGATTTGATAGTGTTTTCTGTCATGTAAATGGTAGAAAGGTCTGGCTTTTATGTAATGTGTGTGGATGTGATAGTGTTTTTTGTAATTTAAATGATAGAAGTGTCCTTTATAGGTTTATTTGTATATTATATATACTGATCCGCGCCCAAATATGTGGGTAAATTTGATAGTTTTTTCTTAATTTAACTGGTAGAAAAGTCTGGCATAGCTCTATTGGTAATTTGGTGTATTATATTTTTTTATATATATATACTGATGCTCGCCCAACGAATAAGGCAACTGTGTATACCTACATTCTTTCTATCATTTAATGGTAGAAAAGAAAACTTGAAATGCAGAAAGTTGTGCTATTTTGTTTGCTCATTAAAACAAGGTATCTTGTTATTTTGGTTGACAGTGAATGATCTATGTTGACCACTTTGTTTGCCATGTTTTCTTCGGAACTCTTCACGAGTTTGCTTCCATTTTTATTTGTTAAAAATTCATTTTTGAGCATGTTGTAGTTGACAATACTTTACTAATTTAAGGGTATCTTGCACCAGAGAGGACCTTCAAGTTTTTTAAAAAAGTTTAGCTCTTCGGATCTTGTGTAAGCTAGAAGCCATCTTACAAGTTGCTGATGCTATTGAAGTATATGGTTAATAGTAGCACAGTCAAGAATTCTAACAAGGAGATTAAAAATGTTAGAATGTCCACCTAGCTCTTGACCCTGCAGCTCGAAGCAATTTTTGAGCCACCTTTGCTGCCACACTAGAAGATTCTGTTACGCCAAAAAATTAGTCTTTACCTTATTTGTGCAGTATAATTTTAAACTAAGGGGATTCAATTGAAGGCCCTTCATGCAATATAGCTCTGTCCCTGATGATTACTTTGTACTTCCTTTTTCTCCCAAGTATTACTTATTATTTCTTTAATAAGCTTTTTTAGAGGCTGAGGTTCCTAATAGTTGATAGAAATAGTTGTACAACCTTTATGTGCATTGAGACCTTCCAATTAGTGTTGAAATATTTATTATCATTTCTAAGGTTTGTCAATTTCTTGCAAGATATATATGACGTCTTTGTGCTTGTTGTGGTTGGAACAACTGTATTCAACTGGTAATTAAAAGAACTGCTTGATTATGATTAGCCTTTGTGTTATTGAAGCTTTATTGTCTCTTCATTTATTCTGATTTAGAACTAATAAGAGTCTTTTCACTTTCCCCGTACTCCCTAAAAAAATTGTCAGGTATTGCTACAGTCGGAAGCAATGGAGATAGCTGAGGAAGCAGTTATAGTCAATTCTAGTAGACTAAAATCTGTTGTGTGGAATGATTTTGATAGAGTAAAAAAAGGTGATACTTTTGTGGCTATCTGTAGGCACTGTAAAAGGAAACTTAGCGGGTCTAGCACAAGTGGGACTTCACATTTGAGAAATCATTTGATCAGATGTCGTAGGAGATCAAACCATGACATAAGTCAGTTGCTTACACGGGGAAAGAAAAAGGAGGGAACCCTT
This sequence comes from Nicotiana obtusifolia, assembly GCA_002018475.1. Lineage (NCBI taxonomy): Eukaryota > Viridiplantae > Streptophyta > Magnoliopsida > Solanales > Solanaceae > Nicotiana > Nicotiana obtusifolia. The sequence goes on along the minus strand of MCJB01051471.1, from coordinate 90,186 downwards.
GCCATCTCGAATTTTAGTTTTGATCAAGAGCAGAGGAAGGCTGAAGCAGTCAGCATTGTGAGGACTAAGTTTGAACAAGGACACGCAAGAGATGGGTTACTCAACAATGGGATTAACTTTGATAATAGGCGAAGCCGGCTTGATCTTGCTCGCATGATCATATTACATGGCTATCCTTTGTCTATGGTTGAACATATTGGTTTCCGTATATTTGTCAGAAATCTTCAACCTTTATTTGACATTGCAACATTTGATGGAGTTGAGGCTGACTGCAGGGAAATTTATCTTATGGAGAGACAGAAAGTATATGAAGAATTGGACAAATTGCCTGGGAAAATCAGCCTTAGTGCTGATACATGGACTGCTAATGGCGATGCTGAATACTTGTGTTTGACAGCACATTACATAGATGACTCTTGGCAACTGAAAAAGAAGATTCTGAATTTTTTAACAACTGATCCTTCCCAAACAGAAGACATGCTTTCAGAAGTTATCATGACCAGTCTAAGAAATTGGGATATTGACAGGAAATTGTTTTCTGTGACATTTGATAACTACTCGACATATGACAAAATTGTAAGTAGAATCAGAGAGCAGCTTTGCCAGCACAGGTTTCTTTACTGTGACGGCCAATTATTTGATACACGCTGTGCAGCTAATGTTGTCAAGTTGATGGTCCAAGATACCTTAGAAACAGCAAGCCGGATAATCCACAAGGTCCGGGAAAGTATTCGGTATGTTCGAAGTTCACAGGCAAACCAGGAAAAGTTCACTGAGATGGCTCAAATTGTTGGGGTTGATTGCCAGAAGAGCTTGAATCTTGATAATTCATTTTATTGGAACACAACATATATCATGATTGAAACTGCTTTGGAGTACAAAGATGCATTTCCCCTTTTGCAAGAACATGATTCTGGGTATGGAATGTGTCCATCTGCTACAGAGTGGGATAGAATAAGTGCCATTGCTAGCTTCCTAAAGCTCTTTGTTGAAGTTTCCAGTGTTTTTGCAGGAAGCAAGTATCCTACTGCAAATACATACTTTCCAGAGATATGTGATATTCATTTGCAGTTGATTGAGTGGTGTCAAAACTCAGATGATTTTATTAATTCTTTGGCTCTAAAGTTGAAAAGCAGATTTGATGAGTACTGGAAAAAATGTAGCTTGGCTTTGGCAATTGCAGCTATCTTAGACCCACGATACAAGATGAAATTGGTTGAATACTATTATCCTCAAATATATGGTGATAGCGCTCCAGACTGTATTAATATTGTCTCAGATTGTATGAAGGCTCTGTATAACGGCCATGCTATTTACTCACCATTAGCTCCTAATGGTCAAGCTGAAGCATCTCAAGTTGGTGGTGCTGGTGCTAATAATGATCGGCTGACAGGGTACGACAAATTCATCTATGAGACCTCACAGAGCAACAACATAAAATCAGATTTGGATAAATACTTGGAAGAGCCACTTTTCCCTAGAAAAGCCGATTTTAGCATATTAAACTGGTGGAAGGTTCACACTCCAAGGTATCCTATTCTATCCATGATGGCACGGAATATTCTTGGAATGCCTATGTCAAAAGCTTCATTAGAGTTTGTATTCAACACTGGGAATAAAGCTCTTGAACAGTATCGCAGTTCACTAAGATCAGATACCTTGCAAGCTTTGATGTGTGCCCAGGACTGGATGCGTGATGAATTTGAAGGTTAATATTTAATTTTGTAGTTTACTATTTTGATATGTTCTATGTTATCTGTGAAGAATAATTCTGAAGTTTTGTTCAACAGATTCAAGGGCTTCATCGAGCACCGTTACTCTGGCCCTATGCTATGATGCAAAATAATAGCAAGCTTTTGGTATGCTTTTGTCATTCCATGTTGCCATTCTTTTGCTTTCTGTGTATATTAGCATCTTCTAAACAGTTTCTCTCCTTGTTGTGTTGAGATTTTGTAGAAATTAGTTCATTTGAAGATTTTGCTTTTCCAGAGCTTCCATAAGTTGGTGATAGAAATCATTTGCTCTAACTTTATGCCAAACATCAGATGGGATCTTTTGTTCAAGAATCTAACAGTTTTTGCCGTGTTAGGCCCCATCAGTTAACTTATTTATCTGTATGTAGTTTTTTTTTCCCTTTCCATTGTGGTATTTGAACAAGTCAAACTGGAAGCCTTTTCCATGGGGGTGGATCGTTCAGAACTTGTGTAACTAATGCTCATTATGGTCAGTGATTTGTTCATCTGAACCAGCTGAGTGGAAAATTGCGAGGTATTCTTGGATTTTAGCAGCTTTCATTCCCATGATCCAGCCTACTAGGAGATGGTAGAGTCTGCTGTTTTGTATTTCAACCTCCTAGGTGCGATGGTCGCGGCCAAATAAAGGGACAAGTGAATAATGAGTTATTCAAACTAGTTGGAGAAAATATCCGAAGAATTTTATAGGGTTTTTGCTTACTATGGGACCTTACAAGCACCATATGTAGCATGACTCTAATTTCAGTTTTTCGAATATTTGGTATATTCTGACAAAAGAGAAAGACTTTGTTGTATGACTTGAGGAAAACTTTTTACAACATAATGACCAACTTATAGAATTTGCACAAAATGTTCCTCTTGCATTCTTTCAAGTGCAAAAAATGGAAACTGCTAACTTCTCTGTTGAACTGTGTGCAAATAAGAAACATTAGACATGCATTTAAAGGCAGCCTTCTCCTCTTTGCAGGAACAATCCTTTGCTAATTTTTTTGTGTTGACTCTGCCACATAGGTTTACTTAGATTTTCTTAAAACCAAATTTGGTTATTTTCTTTCTTTCTAGTATTGTTGGTGGTTGGGCTAGCTTTTGCATACTTTGACTAATGCACGGGGCAGCCTGTCCCGCAGCGAACACATATTGCCAAGATAATTCTATTCACCAAGGTTGAAACATATGGATTCGTAATCGCACCAAGTGTTGTTGGGATCAATCCTAGGATGTCCAAGTTTTTATTTTAAACCTAGCATTGGACCCCCGAAATCCAGCAAATGGTGTAAATCCATGACAGTATCTCGGACGAAATCCAGAACACTGTCATGGAGTTTTACTTTTTTAAAGTTTAAAATCCATGAGTCATAATAGCTCTTTTCATATATTGGCTATTTTTTAAAAATTCGATCCAAAAGTAGCTAATGTAAAGTTTTCACGTTTAAAGACTAGTTCCTAAATTTGGCCCATGCATATTGGTCAGAGATCAAGCATCTCTATTACACAAAGTTTAACCGGTGTCTATTTTTTAGGCCACTATTTATATTTTGTCCCTTTTTTAGAACCTTTGCAAATCATAACCTCCCGCTTCTTAAGCGGAAGATTTCACCCAAATTCATTCGGAACTTTAGAATCAAGCGTTAAAATTATAGAAAAATCATAAAAAATTTATGATTAAACTTTAGACCATATTGATTATTGTCACAACTACATAAGCTTATGTCAAAATCTATCCTTTATTAATCCTCGTTTTTTGACATTTTAGGACCATAAAACAGGAATTAAGCATGATTCCCAGATTTTCGTGTGCCATAGTCTGCGTCATCTGCATGAATTAGGGCGACTGGCCTAAAATTTTACTAGACCATAAAAAACGACCTATGTACAGTAGTCATCACTTCTCCATGATTGTTCCTCTTTTTGGCATTTTAGGGCCATAAAACAGGAATTCAGCACGATTCTTAGATTTTCATGTGCTATAGTCCACGTCATCCACATGTATTCGGGCGACCGGCTCCGAATTGCCTAAAATTTTGTGAGGCCATAAAAAATGACCTCATGAACAATATTCATTGCTTTTTCATGATCGTTCCTCGTTTTTGGAATTTTAAATCCATAAAAAAGGAAATCGACATGATTCTTATATTTTCATATGCTATAGTTCACGCCATTTGCATGAATTGGGGTGATCGGCTCTGAATTACCTAAAATTTTGTGGGACCATAGAAAACGATCTAATGAATAATAATCATCACCTCGCCACGATTGTTTCTCATTTTTTGATACTTTTGGCCATAAAATAGGAATTTAGCACGATTTCCAAATTCTTGTGTGTTAATCTGCATGAATTCGGTCAACTGACTCTGAATCGCCTAATTTACTGGACCATAAAAAATGATCTAATAAATAATAGTTATTGTTTTTCCATAACAGTTCCTCATTTTTCACATTTTAGGGCCATTCAGCACGGTTCTCATATTTTCATGTCTATAGCCTACGCCATCTGCATGAATTCGAGCGATCGGCTCTGAATCGCCTAAAATATTGCAGGATCATAAAAACGACCTTATGAACAGTAGTTATTTCTTCTCCATAACAGTTCCTCATTTTTTGACATTTAGAGCCATAAAACAGGAATTCAGCACGATTGCCAGATTTTCCTGTGCTATAGTCCATGCTATCATGAACTCCCGCGATCGGCTCCGAACAGCCTAAAATTTTGCGGACCTTAAAAAGGACCTAATGAACAATAGTCATCGTTTCGCCATGACACTTTTTTTTTGACATTTTAAGGTCATTAAACAGGAATTCAGCACGATTTTTTGATTTTCGTGTGTTATAGTCCACATCATCTGCATGAATTCAGGCAACTGGTTCCGAATCGCTGAAAATTTTAGGAGACCATAAAAAATGACCTAATGAACAATAGTCATAGCTTCTCTATGACCTTTCCTTGTTTTTGGCATTTTATGGCCAATTCAGCACGATTACCAGATTTTTGTGTGCTATATTCTACGCCATCTACATGAATTTAGGCGATCAGCTCCAAATGGCCTAAGATTTTATATAACAATAAAAAAAATACCTAATGAACAATAGTAATCACTTTGCCATGATCATTCTTTGTTTCTAGGTATTTTAGGGCCATAAAATAGGAATTCAGCATGATTCCCAGATTTTCATGTGTTATTGTCCATGCCATTTACATGAATTCGGCGACCGGCTCTGAATCGTCTAAATTTTTTCAACACCATAAAAAATGACTTAATGAATAATAGTCATCACTTCAGCATGACCATTTCTTGTATTTTGGCATTTTAAGGCCATAAAATAGGAATTCATCTAGATTCTCATGACCAATAGTAATCGCTTCGCCATGACCGTTCCTCATTTTTTGGTATTTCAGGGCCATAATTAGGAATTCTGTATAATTTCCAAATTTTTGTGTGCTATTGTCCACACTATCGGAATGAATTTGGGGGATCGGCTTCGAATCGCCTATAATTTTGCTGGAACATATAAAATGATCTAATGAACAATAGTCATCGCTTCGCTATGAGTTTTCCTCATTTTTTTGGCATTTTAGGGCCGTAAAATAAGAATTTAGCACGATTCCTTAATTTTCGTGTGCGATAATTCACGCCATCTGCATGAATTCGAGCGACCGACTCCGAATCGCCTAAAATTTTGCGGGATCATAAAAAATAACCTAATGAACAATAGTCATCGCTTCGCCATGACCGTTCATCGTTTTTTGGTATTTTACGGCCATAAAATAGGAATTCAGCGTGATTCCCTGATTTTCGTGTGTTATAGTCCATGCCATCTACATGAATTCGGCGACCAGCTTCGAATTGTCTAAATTTTTGCCACACCATAAAAAACGACCTAATGAACGATAATCATCGCTTCACCACGACAGTTCCTCGTTTATTGGCATTTTAGGGGCCATAAAATAAGAATTCAGCACGATTCCCAGATTTTTTACCATGATAGTCCACGCCATCTACATGAATCTGGGCGACCGACACCGAATCGCTTAAAATTTTGTGGGAACATAAAAATGACTTAATGAACAATAATCATTATTTTTCCATGACCGTTCCTCATTTTTTGGCATTTTAGGGTAATAAAACATAAATTCAACACGATTCTCAGATTTTCGTGTGTCATAGTCCACGTCATCTGCATGAATTCGAGCTGCCGCTCTGAATCGCCTATAATTTTGCGGGACCATACAATACGACCTAATGAATAATAGTCATCGCTTCTGTGTGATCGTTCCTCGTTTTTTAGCATTTTAGGGCAATAAAACAGGAATTCAGCATGATTTTCAAATTTTTGTGTGCTGTAACCCACATCATCTTGTTTAAATTGGAGGACCGCTTCAAATCATTTAAAATTTTTTGGGACCATCAAAAGCGACCTAATGAATAATAGTCATCGCTTCTCCATGATTGTTCCTCATTTTTTGGCATTTTAAGCCATAAAATAGGAATTTAGCATGATTCCTAATTTTTTGTGTACTATAGTCCACCACACGCATGAATTCGGGCGACCGACTCCGAACCGCCTAAAATTTTGCGAGACCATTAAAAAGGACCTAATGAAAAATAGTCATCGTTATGCCATAACTTGTTTTTGGCATTCTAGAGCCATAAAATAGAAATTTAGCATGATTCTCAAATTTTCGTGGGCTATAGTTCACGATCAACCGATACAGATTGGGACAAAGGAAGTATTAGTTATCATCGCATCAAAATATCTTGCGATAAATTCTTCCCAATTCATTGTACCCTTTTAGTTGTTTAATTGATTGATATATGTAGGGCACTTATTGGGCGTCTTGGGCAGATTATTACACTTAGAGGTTCGGCTTATCGATTATCGGATTATAAATGTAGTACTACGCTAATCATTCAATAAGACAACAGGCGAATTGGTATCGGATAATGATTATCGGGCGGTTTATCGGCTAAATCAAATAGAATATTTTTTGAACCCTAGTTCTTTTGGTTGCATAGCTAAGAATATTTTCCTGTAAGTTGTCAAATTTAATTACTACTGCTGTATTAAAAAGCATTAAACCAAAGTGCCTTTTATCCCTTACTCCTCAGGACAATCGTACAATCAAGGAATATGTATATCAACAATAAAAGAAGAAAGAAAAAATGCACGTAACTTCTTAATATACACATTTTGAGTGCATGCTTTTCAATGTACCGTAAACATAACATGTGTTTGACTGCAAAAGAAAGGAAACAATAGTTGGGAATTCAATAAAGAGTACCTTAAAGTTTCCAAGAGTACCTTAGGGCTTCAAAAATTACTTTATATACATAGGGGTAAAAGTACAAATATAAAAATTCTTAATGGATTAACGATTTATCCGATAAGAAACTTGAGTAATTCGCCTCCAAATCCTTAAGCCATTAATTATAAAATTTAAATTCGTTCACCAACCATTAACTCGATAATCTGATACTAATAAGCCAATAAATCATTTTCTGTTCGATTAACGGTTACAGTTCGATTTTGAACAACCCTATGTAGATGGGTTTTGAGTTGGGTCGAGTAGGTCCTCTTTTACTTATAGAATAGACGTTTATCTTATTTAGAGTTCTTCCCTATATGTTATATTTCCATACTTATAGAATAGATGTTTACCTTATTTAGAGTTTTCCATATATGTTATATTTCCATACTTATCTCTTGTAATAGTTCTATATATATTTGACATGAAAGAATCATTCACCACAAATAATATTCAATATTACTTGGGTCTATATTTATTAAATTTAAAATAAAAAATACAAAATATAGATTAAAAAATTATTGCATCGAGAAGTTGGATACTTTTTGTGTTAGTTAGTAATAGTTTTATAAATTTTTCTGTTAGAAAATATATTTATGTGCTTTAGTAAACAATAATCACAAGTTATATGAGCATTTATGAAATTTACGTCAAATAAACTAATTTTTGAATCAAAAGACCCATGTTGTTTCTTAAAGTAAATCGTACAGTACTTTTCAACCACCTTTTTGTTTAATCTAGAAGTCCAAACACCAATGTGGAGTTGAGGCTAGATTCAGCTACTCTAGTTTGAATCATGGCCTCGATATTTTCAGGCTCCTTCTGCTAAAACCAGTCAACGACTTCGATCTCTATCATCTATAGCCTTTTTACAGACATTGAATGATAAAATGTTTCCAGGTAATTAAGCTTCATATTGTGATTCTTTGTTCGTATATATATTTATGCTTGGTCTATCTATAATGGGTGCATTCTCACTTTCGGACTAAAATTTTGGATCCGCAACTCTTGTGTTATTCTTTTGCAGAAATGGCCCAGTAATTCTGCGTGTATGAAGTTTTGGGAGCTTTTGACTTTTGAACTCAGTTTTCGAGTTTTTGCAAAAAGTGTTTGTTTGAGCTAAATCTCAAAAAAGAAAATTTGAAATTTGAAAGAAACTGAAAAACTTCAAAAACTATGTTGGCTGTGCCGACAAAGTCGCACATGTAGCTGAAGAAAAGTAGGGATACAGTTAATAGTGTGAGGCCAAACCGTGCGATCTTGATTAAGAGTATGTGTGGACCGGTATAGCCCAACATGCTGGTTTTAGGAGTTTTTGAAAGATTTGAAAAACTTATTTTGCTAATCTTTCTAAATAATGGAATAGGAAACTTGATTGATCAAACCCATGCTCCACATTTACTGTTGTTTGCATGATATTTATCACACTTTTGTCAACTTGAACTGTGGATTTGGCCTATTGTTAAGTTGTCTCCAGATGTAATGTGAGAGAGTAATGGTCCTATTGTTTTCATTGTTTACCAGGCGTGCTCGAACGAGTAAAGATGGTACTCAAACCACCGAATAATGTCCAAAATAAACGACTGCCTATTGTGATTGCATTTCTACTCTTCATTTCTGTTATATATTTGGTTTTGTATCGAGAGAACAGAGAACAATCTGGTTCATCATCTGAGATAATCAAACAGAATTGGGATTAGTTTTAGCTCTGTGGTTAAGTTAGACCCCACAGTAGAGTTCAGGAATGGAACAGATATAATATGGCAAATCCCTGACTCACCTAAAGCAATTCTTTTTCTTGCACATGGTTGTGATGGTAAAGCAGCTAACTTTTGGGATAGATCATCTAAGTGCCCGAATTGTGTCGGTCTACCTGAAGAGAGGCTTCTTACACTTAATGCTAGCTAGGAAATTTGCAGTTATCGCGGTATCAAGTCTGAGGCGTGCTGGTCGTTCAAAGAGGAAAGATTCGTCGTCAAAGATATTATTGAGTGGTGGATTGCTAAACAAGAGCTTCAACATTTGCCTCTTGTAGCTTTGAGTGCTTCCTCTGGAGGATACTTTGTTTCAATTCTCGTGACTGATTTAAGATTTAGTAGCATCACGGTCATGATTGTCGAAGGATTGTATGATCAAATGGAGATACCAGAGAGTTATCCGCCCTCCCTTTTTGTGCACATGCCAAAAGATAAGAGTAGGATGCAGAAACTAGAACGATTCGCGATACTCCTGAAGGGAAAACGCATTGATGTTGCAGAAGTTAAATGCTTGGAGTTTTCTCTGTCGCCTAATCTGTTTGCTGATAGAATCCCTGGTATTGATGTTGCTTCATCGGCAAAGTTGTTTAGTCTATTTCAGGAAAAGGGTTTGTTGATAAGAATGGTTTCATGACAAATGATGGGCGTGATATACATTGGAAGGAGACTCTCCAAGAGAGAGATATTGTTCTCTCGGATAAGTCCTTAGCAAAGCACATTGAAGAGGAAATGAACCTTGCATTTGCTTTTCATGAAATGACCAGCTTGCAATCTGAGCAAATCTTCAACTGGTTTGAGACTATTTGAGATAATCAGGTCGTCTGTCCTGCGTAATTTCTTCTAACAGCGCGGAGAATGTCACTCACTCTGCTTTGGACTGCTGACAGCGGACCTCAATAATGTAGTTTGGTGCTAATAATATTTTGACCAGGTTCCATTCCACTTGCTTTGCTTGCATTGTGATGGAAAATACTTTCTGGACTATCATACTGTTTGGCTGCTGAATGTATTGTTCTGGAGTTGTATTGTTGGTTGATTTTCAATTGTAGATATGTTATATGAATAGTTCTGCACTTTTTAAAAGCTTATAATGTGGTGAACTAAAGGTCTAATGTTGTACCATTGCTTCTTTAATACTGTGGGGTTGCTTTTTGCCAACCCTGCTACTCATAATCAAAACTATTCATTACAATTTTCCTTTGAGCAATCTTTTCAACAATCTCATGAAAACTACTGAATCTTTTGTTTGCTTTATTACATTTAGACCTTGATTTATTTATTTGTTTTAAGCCATTGGTGTGCCTTAAAAACCAGAATCAAACTGGTAAGATGAAGTTTAAAACTGAAATCTGATATGCACTCACCAATCACAGGTTGTTGTTTAGTGGTTTCAGTTTTTGTTGTTTTAGCAGATAGAATAACCTTGTGAATATAGTAAGTACTTTTTTTTGAACTTTTTTGGATCAAACTGTTGTCATCTACTTGTGCAAGTTAAACATGAATGGAAATTTTGGGAAAAGTGACTGATTAAGTTATGCAAACCAATGACTTGCCCAGAGCTTAGGTAATTATCTTAATGAAAATGTCTCTGAAATGAGAAATGTATCTTATGTTACCCTTTTCTCACAGAGTTATCTAACATTGACTTGTGGTTGCACTGCAAGTTTTAACTTTTAACAGCTTACTTGCAAAGGTAAAAGTCTTGGATTATCATCCGGACACAAATAATGCACATGCAATTATGGATAGTTGTTTTGGAGCTTGGTTTATGAACTAACACTACAATGGGAGAAAACATTATATTTGTTTTCGTGTGCTCCAGAAATAACCTCTTGCAGAAATACAAGGTAAAGCAGTGTATAATAGACAAAATATGGTCAATTCTTTCTCCGGACTCCCCACATAGTGGAAGCCGCATACAATAGACACAATATGGTCAATTCTACTACTTAATTATTTTTCTCCTATTGGTAAACTATGTTGAAGAATGATCATCTAACGACGATAAGTTCTTTTCCGATTTATATAGGCGGTTGTATGACGTGTGCCTGTCTCTCTTTTCAACTTTGGTCAATTAAGGTTTATTACTTTTGACAAAACTACAGAGTTCTTGTGGAGATTCTGAGAAGCAGCATGCTGACCTAATACAATACTATGTTATTGTTTATTTGGACATGTGATTTCTTACATTCAAATATTTCTGAAATCTGCATAAGGCAATCTAAGACACAGCACATCAGGGTAATAATTTACATATACCTGATTATAAGCTGGTATCTTCTCTGAGACATTAAGATTCAACCCTAAAGCGAATTCACAGGAAATCACAATGAAACAGGACATAGCAAGATACACAGTGACTATGGAAATATGAGTGTTTCAAGCTTTGGGCTTGAGTCGACCCTCGTTGGCTAACTTGAATACCCGCGCCTGAGCTGCTGCTGCCTTGTCTGAACTGAGTGCTGCAACAAAATTATCCCTAACTTGTTTGGTACTGTAAGTGAAATTCTTGCTCACCATGGAGTTCAACAAGGAAGCTGTTCCTTCCCTGTAGAGTTCCCCAACGCCATCGGCGCGAGGGTTTGAAAGTGCTTGCAGCAGGTTCAAGTTTCCCCCGAACCCTGGAGTACTAGCCACACCAAATGCGCTACCAACAGTTGCCCACCAGCCAAACAAGCCCCATATTAGAGCCGGGTTAGTTCTCCAGTAACTGCAATTCATAACATTTCTTGTTAGTATATGCTGCATACTGCAATTGACTGCATGTAAAGCTGATGACACAATTCACTTACTCGAGTGGGAAAGGTGGTGAGTTGGGATCAAATAGAGGTGGAGGTATGTAAATACCAGGAGTGCTTGGAATGCCTGGGTCGATGATTGGAGTAGGTGGTGGAGTTAGAATTGTGGGAAAACCGGGGGTACTAGGTGTAGGAAAACTTGGAGGGCTTCCCCCAAAAGTTGGAGGGGAGGGATAGATGTAACCGCCCGAAGGTGGTGAATAGGGGTCAAATGGAGCTGAAGGCGTGGATATCCCAGGGGTGCTTGGGGTGCCTGGGCCAATTATAGGAGTAGTTGGTGGGGTTACAATGGTTGGTGTGGACGGGGTGCTAGGTGTAGGAATACTTGGAGGAGTTCCACCATAAGTTGGAGGGGATGGATAGTAACCACCTCGAGAAGGTGGTGAATTGGGGTCAAATGGAGGTGATGGTACGGAGACGCCAGGAGTGCTTGGCGTGCCTGGGCCAATAATAGGAGTAGTTGGTGGGGTGGGAGTGGAGGGAGTACTTGGAGGAGTTCCAGCAGAAGTTGGAGGGGATGGATAGTAACCACCTCCACGTCCTCCTTGAGGTGGAGTGGGAGTACGATGCCCCCCTCCACTTGGTGGTATACCACAATTAGCAGGCGGTGTTCGGCCACCGCCTCCTTGAGAGGGTGGCGTTCCTGAGCCACCTCCTGAGCCATGCGATGGAGTTGTTTGCGAAGCTGTCATAAAATATATGAAATTGTGAGATTGAAGGAGATTTGCATGAACCTGTCTACAAGCAAAAATCTACTCCAAATGGGAAAAACGTCCTATTATCCTAGATATGTTGACTCAGCTAACATTTAGTAGTAATAATAACATTTGTTGTTTGTCTTTTCTAGTCCAGTATCTAAGCAAATACTAAGCTTATAAAGTAGTTAAAGAAAGCAGCTTATGGCAATATCTTGAAAATAGCCAGTTACAGAAAGACTGAAGAAAAAGGCAAAAACAGCATGACATAGAGAGGTAAGGGCAGACATCTTGGAGGACTTCTGATATTTGGGTCCGGAGAGTGATAGGTTTTCTTTTCTTCAAACGCTGCAGCAGACATGACAGGAATGAGCAAATTCTGTGAGAGCAAAGCGGCAACTGCAACCCACAGGATTAGAGAAGTTTGCATGTTTTTCTCCTTCACCATCTTGGTTTGCTCTCAAGGGAACTAAAGGAGAGAAAAGAGAATGAATAAGAGGGAGTTTTTTTTTTTNGGGGGGCTGGTGGTGGTAAAGAGTTTAGCTTATGTCTAGTGATACAAGAGAAGTGTTGTATATATAAAGAGTAAGATGTACAGAAGTTAATATAAGCAGGTGAAAGAGTTTGAGGTTAGCTGTATATGTTGCAGGTTGCATTTAAGGTGTCATTTAAATCTCATATCGCAGAATATGGACAAAGGTCCTTCATTACTCTAAACATATCCAAGTATGTCATTTGTCATGTGATCAGGAGGTCACAGGTTCGAGCCGTGGAAACAGCCTCTCGTAGAAATGAAGGCTAAGGTTTCGTAAAGCAGACCCTTGTGGTCCAACCCTTTTTCGAATCCCGCGCATAGCAGAACTTGGTGCATCGGGCTGCCCTTTATATCCAAATATGTCATTGTCACAAATTCAAACTACTTTCCATAGTCGCAGTTATAAAATGTATGACCATATAAACACTTTCTGGCTAGGAGAATCTCTTTCTAGAATTGCCTGTACTATTATGTGGGAATACTGAAATATGTCCAAGTCATATGCTCTGCTGTTACTTGATGTAAATCTCACTGTATATGTGGATATAGTGAGACGATTGCAGGTAGAGATCCATACCGGTTTTAAGTTTAATTGGTAGAAAGTTGAAATTGTATCACTCATAACGGTGATATTGAAAGTTCGAGCCCTACTAAGCCTACCATCCCCTTCTCTTCACTTGATACAAAGTAGTTGAAGTACCTATCACCCTATAGATCTCAATCTAGCAACGACATCTGGAACCCCACTACTATCATTGTCCTTCACATACGCCTTTATAATAATCATTAACCTACGCTCTTCCGGAAGAGCCAGCTCCAATAGGGCAATATGGTGTAATATACGAAGCAGCTGAGTCATAGCTCTTTGATCGCTATATTCTTGTGATAGCTTAATATATATATATATATATATATATATGCATAGAAACTGCACTGATACAGTTGAATCCAGGTCCTTTTCTTGGAATCTGCTTGTTTAAACTCAACTGAGCTGATAACACTCCTATTTTATGTGTTTTTTTTTTTTTTTACTAACACTCTTATTTTGAGTTTAAGTAGTATGATCATGTCCAAAGATATGAGAGTTTCCACAAAGGAAACACTTGGAAAAGAATGGTATGAGTAAAACCAGTTTTGGCTGACATAATTAATATGAGACTTGATGTCTTCTGAAACAGGTAGGTGAAGGAATACACATTGAATTGCTGTAGTAAATGAGACAGCAAAATTATTGTCCCTTCCCCTGGGACTTTGAGCTTTTAAATTCTTTCTCTTTTTGTGTCAAAGCCACCTGTGACTGTTGTGGATGAACAAGAGCTGAGTTTGGTAATGAACCCTTCAAATCAGCCGTTTCAACACTGCTACAACCTCCGCGCGCATTCGTCCATCGAAAGAAGTGATTTTTCAATTTGTTATGGATTCCGGTGTTAATTGACACCCTGGAAAATTATATTGGAAAATTATATTGTGCAGATAAGTCAACTTTTTCTGATATATACTAAGAATATTCTTGATATTTTCATGTGTTTATTACTCATTATATTTTGATTTTCTTAATAAAATTTCTGATTCCGTCGCTGCTTAGACGACAGTCAACTGAGTTGTAATAAATGTATAGAGATGAGACCCTCATTAAGATGAGGAGACCCCATTTCCATTGGCATTATCTGCCGCTTCAAAATAACCCAATGAGGCCCTTGTCGTATATTAGTAATTACATTCATCTAATTACCAATTTAGTCACTTGCAGCTTGTTTGGACGGTTGTTATTCATTGTATTGTATCGTATTTGTTATTTTAAATATAATATTCGTTTTGATTGTTACTTTAATTTTATTGTATTGTATTATTAGTTCTGTCTTTATATAATAATAAAAAGTGCCACTTTATGAAACGACATATTTGGTGTGATGATGTCATTATTTTGCTTTTTTCTCTCAGCTTGCCCTTCTTTATTATTAAATAATCATATTTTATTCTTTATCTTGCTTTTTTATACAATAATTATACTTTGTATCTTATTTTTTCTTGGTAATGTTGCAAGTTTATTCTTTATATTGTTGGTGTATGACATCATGACGGTAAATGATACAATTTATTCAAACGTTGTATTCATTAAACAATATAGTACAATACAATACGATACATTATAAAACGACATGTAACAACCATCCAAACAAGCTGTTAATTGCGTTTTATTTATGAATCTAAAGCAAACAAAAAATTTGTAAAAACAATGTCATTGATCGTCATAGAAATAGGAAGCATTATTCTCCATTACAATTCCCTCTACATGTGTCTTCAATAGCTGAGATTTGTTCTGTCCTAATTAATGATAAAGAAGTTAGGATTTCTTTTTAAAATAATGAACAATCTGGAGGACTTTATTCTTGTCTTTTTCTTTTAATATGCTTTTATCAAATTTATAATTTAATTAAACACTATTCCTTTTATTTCTACTTTTTAAGACATTATATGAGTTTCAAGTTTCTTGTCATTAGATGAGGATATGAAAAGAGTTATAGAGAATCAATATAATGTATGATTTGTGAAAGAATAGAAAAATAAATAAATGTAATAATTACATTTAACAAATGATAAAAGCAAATGAAAAGAAATAAAGCAAGAAAATGGCTTCGTCAGATCGTTTTATTTATTTACCTGCAGCATACCTATTTATAGTATCAAAGCAAGTCATTAATATTAAATTCAGATTTCACGCACGGAAGGGCCGCACTCCCAAGGGATATAATGTAGGCTGGCTATCTTGATTCAAGCGTAAGTGGCTGATTCCAGTGGTGGATCTATCTTTGGAGGTATGGGTGCCGAAGCACCTTTTGGATTTGGCTAAATTGTGCAATATATTCATAGATAATATCTAAAATTTTAAATAATTGACCATGAACACCCACTATGATTATGTTTGACCATTTAGAATTTACACTAAAATCATTGAACTACTCTCGACCTATAAATTTTGGATCCGCCACCTATAGTGACCTATAGGTCACACGAAGATAATTTTACCGTTGCTCTAAGGCTCCCCTCTAAACGCTTATATTATAAAGATATTTTATAATGTTAGTGTATTATTAGTTAAATAAGATGCTTAATTCTTACCTTCCACCCTTTTGGAATTGTAAATCCTTCATATTCAATGTCAGGAGTTGCTTTTCTGAATGAACCAAAGATGGGAGGGAAAAACCTCATGCTTTCCTGACTTGCCATGTATACTTCAACTTCTTGGTGTCTTCCAATGACAGGGTTTCACCTGGTCTTTTCTTGCTCGTGACATCGACATGTTTTGAGACATACAACATTTTTTTTTTTTTTGGTTAAATATGAAATTTAATTAATAGAAATGAGGTACAAAGATAGAGGGGGATATAAATCTTACCTCCCAAAAGTAGATATATGTACCTATAATCGTCCTAAGGTGTTGATTAAAAGACACTGAGTAGCAAAAGCAGGTTAGACCTATTGTGAAGTGGCGATTGCCTATTTTGTGATAGTTAGTCGTATGTACAAAAATGATATGCATGTTTCCTAGGTCAGCTATACAGAAAAATACATGTGTTTCTACTCTGGATGTGGTGATATGTTTTAGCAAAAGAGTGACAAAAAAGCGCGCGCAATCTTCAATTTTGCTTTGATATATGAAAGTAAAGCCAAGTTGAAGATGGCTATTGGTGTGTATCTTATGACTGCACAGTTGTGCTGGTGTCTTTGCCTTTGCTGTGATCAGACAGAGGGCCAGAAGAGTGATGATCCCATTTTTAGCTGCCTTGATTTTGTGCTTTGCAACTTGCAAGAGTGAGCAGCCTGCTGTTGTTGTGCACTGCAGTGATTGTGCTGCATTGTCATATGGCTGTTTTTGCTTCAAACACCCAAACAGAACCAATTGATATATCTTAAGTACAAATATGCTTTTTCTAACAACTTAACTTATCAGATAAGATCGCCACACGATTTAACATAATATCAAAATGAAAATCTAAAGGAATCTAGGGTTCAAATGTCACGGTTAGCCAAGAAGCAAACGTATATCCACGTGTTCGCTAGCGAGCGAATGTGTAATATAATTAAGCAATTAAAAGTATACTTTCTCTAACGTCATGTACCTTGAAGGAGAAGCGCGTAGCAGCTGGGATGGTTAGCCAACATCCTGAATGTCATGGCAATGGCAAACAACGTCGTATCATGTGCTGCAAACACTAGCAAAACCACATTGTCAACAACCTTTTCTTCACTTATCTCACCATGAATAATTGCTGTCACTAATTTAGAAAGTAATGTCTCTTCTAATTTTCCTTCTTTACCCTGTTCTTCGATTTCTCTTTTCTGCTCTCTTACAATTTCAAGAATCATTTTCTATATTTCCAATCTTGCACTTATTGGTCTTGAATATTTTGACCCTGGAAACTTAAATGATGGAGAAAAAACACCTCCCAAGACTCTCTCTCAAATGTGTCAATTAGTCCTTGTTTGACATCAATTCCAAGCAAACGCTCAAACACAATACTGAATGTCAAAGATTTGGTAAAGTGATAAGGCTCCATTGGCACTGACGTATACAGTCGAAATCGGACTCGACTATATACGGTCAAGATCGGGCTCAACTGTTGCATGACAAATCGGGCTCGAAACGCAAAGGGTTGAAGATCGACCCCGAGTTTCATTGAGGTAGAACACGAGGTCAGAATGTTCGTCCTCGAAGAACACCAAGCCCGTTATTCGGAACCGATGCTGGCCCCGTACATGCTCGAGGGGAGAACACCGAGCCCCTTATTCGGAATCGATGCTGACCTCGAACATGCTCGAGGGGGACCCTCGAACTTAAATAACGGAAAGCTAGAATATCTGTAGTGGGACGAGCATCGCGGCGGGAATCTCGGCACAAATCAATGGAACCGTTTAATTTAGCAAATCAGGAGATTTTTTACCTTATATAGAGTTGTACCTAAGTAGGATTCCTCTACTATATAAAGAGGGGTCTAATTATTTGTAAGCACACTTGGAATCTCATCAAAAAAATACAGCTATAGATTGGTCTATTGAATCATTATCTCATTATCTTGTTCCAATTTCAATTATAATGGATCCCTACCCAAGAAGGATCAACCAACGTGGTCATCATTGTTTAGCTTGGGTTAGTTCGCATTCCTTCATTTATTACTTAATTTTAATTTCAATTTGATTATTCATCATTTGTATCAAATTAAATCACGCATCCTAATATAAATTCAATTGTTATCCGATTTTTAGAGTAAACAACGGACCATGCCAATTTTTTTGTAGATGAAATTGGACAGTTACATATTTTAGAAACCATAGTCTCTAGGCGTAAAAAAACAAGACTTGAGGACATAATCCCACGAAGGAATTTGTGTGTATTTCCTTGCTTTTCCAATATGGAATTTTTGCCCATAAGTTGCACTGTAGAATTGTAGAGTTTCTCCAATCCAGTGAAGTCCCATTTCTCCTGGTGGAAGCTTATTTTTCTTGCTATTGGACTTGTGGCCAATTTTGTAATGTCTCAAAAGAAGAAAAAGGCTAGTCTGGAAAATACTTAAGGGGTCGTTTGGTAGGCTGTACTAAGTAAAATAATTCCTGTATAAAAAATTAATCCGTCCAATACAATGTTTGGTTGTTCAATTCAATTTATGCATACTTAATACATGGATTACTTATACCTCATAGGAGGGCTTAGCTAATACCAAAAAAACCAAGGGATTATTTGTATCCAAAAATTACATGCTTCTTTATTATGATAGTAAATTGCAAAACAAAGGACTAAGAATAGTACTCCATTTAATGTGGTGTATTAGTAATGATGGAATTAGTTATATTAAAATTATCTTTTATCGACTATTTGGTTTGATGGTACTGCTAATGACATGATTTGCAATGTATAAGAATAGTACTGAATAGGTTGTATAATGTAACTAATACTTATATTAGTTATACATAAGTTGAAAAATACTACTAAATAAGGGATTAATAATACCAAAGCTAGCACTAGGGAATCCTTAGAGTTTGTAGCATTAAAAATCTTTATTATAGCTATTCAGCAAATATGTTAGACAACCACATCTCGATCCCAAGTAAATTAGAATTGGATATATGAATTCTCACTGACCAAATTAGTTAAATTCAATCTTATCTCAGGCATAAATATGTATGACAAAGCCATAAAATACCCACAAATTTAGTAAGTATTTCAACATCTTCACATAAAAAGGGAAAAAGAATCCCAAAATCTAAAATCAGTCCTTTGCCCCTCAGACAATATTCAAAATCATTCACAATCTGCCTGCAATATTCACAACTCCTCCACAGTAGGATCTTGAAATTTGGTACTTAAGATGGTTTTCATTTTCAATATTGCAAGCATAATATATCCATGTCAGAGTAACAAGAAAGAAGACTAATCCCTAATACTTTTAGACGACAAGGAAATTGGATATACAATAACAAACAACAAACCCAATGTATTCCCACGTATGGGGTTTGGGGAGGATAATACGTACGCAGACTTTACCCTTACCTTGAGAAAGTAGAGAGGTTGTTTCTGATAGACTCTCAGTTCAGAAAAGATACAAAGATAAACGGATAAAAAGGCTCGGGAAAGGTAAAAAGGAGGGAGTAACAACATGCAGGAAATTGGATATACATTACGCGTTAAATATCAAGTGATCATAGACCTCCACGCTAATTGAGCATTAGATCCTGATTAAAGTTTGAATAGGAACAGATCAAAACTTAGATAATATAAACCTGAGTAGCTTTGATATGCCAAAAAATACTTCATGCACTATGAATCACTACTGGTATTGTCTATATGATACAAAGCTTGATATGCTTCGCGGACCGATGGCTTCATTCCCTAATTAACTAACTAGATAATTAGTTCACATGTTCTAGAAAATCACAAGGAAATTCAACCCGGTTTAACAGTTGACCACCAGCTCAAAACCTCTGAAGCAAGCTCAACTCCTGCTTCTCTATCTGACCTGCAGAAGATATAGCAAGAAACAGTCAGAAATTAACAGTTGGAACAGCATCGGATCGAAACACCATTGGGATTGAGCAGTTGAAAAGGGAACACTTCATCTTCAAGAAGAAAAATATATGGATCAAGCATCCAACGAGTACAAACTTATGCACCTTGCTTCAATTCTGAGCTTAGAT